>JAHKKF010528756.1:13696-52276 GCA_019740295.1 Labeo calbasu
AAAAATTTTTGACTGGTTATGTATTTTAAAATGTAATTTATTTCTGCGATGTCAAAGGTGAATTTTCAGCATCATTACTCCAGTCTTTAATGTCTGGGTTTCTGAAATATCTTCCAAAAATACTGTTGTTCCCATCATTTCACAAAAAGTCACTGCACTTCCTCTGATCCTGGTCATTCCAGCTCAGGCTAAAGAGGTTCTTCATGCCTCTTTATCTCTCTAACGTGGGGAATTTGGTGTTTGATGTTAAGCGTGCCTTAAAATCATACCGTCCCCCACAAGCCAGACTACTTAAATATCCGTTCCAAACAAACCACCATTC
Source organism: Labeo calbasu (assembly GCA_019740295.1). Lineage (NCBI taxonomy): Eukaryota > Metazoa > Chordata > Actinopteri > Cypriniformes > Cyprinidae > Labeo > Labeo calbasu. The sequence goes on from JAHKKF010528756.1 coordinate 14,019, forward strand.
ACCAACCTCGTCCACAATTATCACCATAGCGACAAGACAAATAGGGTGGGGTTGAGAATGATGGACACAAACAAGCATGGGATGGTGGGCAAAGTAAACAAGACTCTTCACATGAAACAGTCTGCCAGCTCTCACCAGCACACAAAAACAGCCGGGGAAAGGCCGAGGCAGGCTGCTCTGTGAGAGTGCACATCTCAGTTAGTAAACAGCCTCCAGACTTAGTCTTTATTCACTGCAATTACCAATGACAACTTACTGCACAACATATCACAGAGCTGAAGATAAAAACAACACAGCCGCAGGAGCCCTCTTTCATTCGGAGCCTCCATGTACACTGCCTTCAGAGCATGATACTGCCATTTTAAAAAACACGCTACCCTACATGTAATTGTGGCCATATGTTCAGAAGTTGGCAATTTCTTGAGAAAAACAAATGGTTTTGCAGTAAATAATCCAGAATGCAGATCAAGAGGAAAGTTAAAGCAACACATTTAATGGTTTAGGATTTCTGCCCAGAAATGTCACAGAGAACTGACAACAGTATAGGAAGTCACATTTAGAGCATGTGGAGACAGAGGCTGAATGCTTCTATACTATTTACTATATATAAAGACTGGCTGAATTAAGAATAGCATACTAGTGCATTACTCTTAAAGGTATAGTTCACCCAAAAATGAAAATCCCAGTTTACTAACCCTCAAGCCATCCTAGTTGTATATGACTTTCTTCTTTCAGATGAATACAGTCAGAGTTATTTAAAAAAAAGATGTCCCGACCCTTCCATGCTTTATAATGGCAGTGAATGGGTGTAGAGATTTTAAAGCACAAAAAAGTGCATAAATCCATCATAAATGTACTCCACATTACTCCAGGGGGTTAATAAAAGCTTTCTGAAGTGAATCAAAGCATTTGTGTAAGAAAAATGTCCATATTTAAAACTTCCTGAACTGAGTGGCGTTCCACGAGTTACGGTTTCTTACACAAACACATCGTTTTACTTACAGAAGGCCTTCATTAGCCCCCTGGAGCTGTGTGGAGTACTTTTTATGATGGATGAATGCAATTTTGGACTTTTGGACTCGACAGCTATTCACTGCCATTATAAATCTTGGAAGAGCCTGGACACTCCAATTGTATTCGTCTGAAAGAAAAAAGGCTTATACACCTACACTCTTAAAAATAAAGGTGCTTCACAATGCCACAGAAGAACTTTTTTTGTCTATATGGTTCCATAAAAAAACGTAACATATGAAGAACCTTTCTGTTTCACAAAATGTTCTTTGTGGTGAAAGAAGGTTCTTCAGATTATAAAAACGTAAAAAAGAGATGGTTCTTTAAAGAACCTTTGACTGTATGATTCTTTGTGGAACCAAAAATGGTTCTTCTATGGCCTCGCTATGAAGAACTTTTTAAGCACCTTTATTTTTAAGAGTGTAGGATGGCTTAAGGAGGAGTAAATCACGGGGTAATTTAAATTTTTGGGTGAATTATCCCTTTTTATATTTCTGCGATGAGTCTGCATCCACATACACTACCATTCAAAAGATTTTTTTTAAACAAATTAATAATTTTATTTAGCAAGGGTGCATTAAATGAATCAAAAGTGAGAGTAAAGACATTTATATTATGTTACGACAAAACGTATATATCAAAAAATATTTCCACAAAATAAGTAATATTTAAATAAACATAAATATTAATAATAAATGAACAAACTATTTCTTTTTCAAATAAATGCTGGACCATTTCGCTAGATGTAAACAACACTGGTCCAGAAGCACTTCCTGTTTTTTTGTTTTTTATTTTTTATTTTATTTCACATATACAAATACATCTTAAAGGTGCTAATGTAACATTTTCATCCAGTCAAATGTTTTGTTGGTTATATTTTTTTGTGATGTTTGTGTAAAGTTAAAAAAAAAAAAGAAACAGGAAGTGTATCGGGAGCAGTATGTTTACATCTGATGAAATGGTCAAATCATTATATTAGAATGATTTCTGAAGGATCATGTGACACTGAAGACTGAAGTAATGGCTGATGAAAATTCAGTTTTGCCATACTAGGAATACATCACATTTTATGTTAAATAGAACACAGTTATTTTTTTATTGTAATAATATTTCACAATGTTACAGTTTTTACTGTTGGTTTGATCAAATAAATGCAGCCTTGGTAAAAGACCGCTTTCAAAAGCATTTTAAAAAAACTTTACCAACCCCAAACTTGTGAAAGGTAGTGTATGTGCACTACCCTTCTACACAGTATGCAAAAAGCAGTATATTAAATTAGTGAAATGCCCAAAAAATCAGTATATGTAGTATACTATAATCACAACAGTAGGTGATCAACACCCTGATGACTTATTGCATTCACTGAGATTTTGAAGTGTTGAACCACAGGACACTTTAAGATGCCATAATGCCTAAAAAGATTAGTAAGCTGTCAGATTTGTTAGTCAATAGCAGAGAACTGCTAGCCAGATTGCTGTTTTCAGGTATAAATAATGTATTCATACTACACACATGCATACTAATACATACTAGCATGCAAAATTAATAGACAAGTAGTAAGTTCTGCACTGAATACTGTGAAAGTATAAGAATTCAGACATGGCAAGAGAGGAGATCATATGATGCAACAAAAACAGACAGACAGAAAGGTCAAAACAGATTGAGAGTGAACAAGACAGAGAGATATGCCAGTGTCATTGGATTTGCACATCCCATCATGGTCACTTCCAAGACTTATGAAACCATAGCCTTGATCTGTCCCACACACTGAGTAAGCTTGATTAACAGCTTTGTTCCCCTGAATCGGTAAGGCCTGTCTCCATGGAGCTATTGGCAAAATATTATCATATTTTTGTTTCTGTGCAGGCCCATTTCATTGGAACTTCAAGTAAGAAATATTGTATCATACTGCTATGTCTGTTCTTTCCACAATTCACACTACAACTATAATGAATGCTGGGTCAAATGAGACTGTAATACTTATTTCATAGATCTATTACCCACCAGCAAATTACAGCCTCTCTGTATCATTAATTCTCTCCTAATTAAAATCACAACTTCAAATTGCTGAGGCCCGTGTGTGCGTGCATACGCAAGAGCACAGGCGCTCTGTTTTTGTTGCAAAAGATTTATCTAACCTTATAATTCATAGTCAAACTCTAGAGATAATGAACCATGCTTTATTAAACACTGTGTGTTCAGAATAAGCAATATTTCACTGCATTGTCTGAATAACAATGACTGACTTTCTCATGCAGGCATAAAATATCATTGATTCATCATTAGGCATAGAGAGTAACCACTAAAGACGTTACGTCTTTAACCATTTGGGATGGGGAAAAGTCGTCCTGTCATATAACAAATTTTGTATTATTTCTTCACTTAGGATAGGGAACTCAAAAAGGAAAACTCTGTCATCGTTTACTCACCCTCATGTCGTTCTGTTTTTCAAAATATCTTCATTTGTGTTCCACGGAAAAAGTAAAATCAGGTTTGGAATGACATGAGGGTGAGTAACTGATGACACAATTGTCATCATTTTGGGTAAACTATCCCTTTAAGATCATTCTGAACTGACTCCTTTTGCATCTAGCGCTCGTCTACTTGTTGTGCTTCCCTGAAGTGCGTGTTAGCAGTATTTGGCTTGTTATGTGCAATCCGTCAGAATCATTTCAAAATACTGACACTCGGTTTCCATTACAGAGCGCTCGACAAATGTCAGCGAGGAGCCAACACCGCAGGTCACCCCGAGCAGAACCCATCCATCAGCGATCATAAATTCCATTAGTTGACAAGATATATAGACACTGAAACCTTATCCAAGTTATTGTCGTAATGAAAGCATCCTCTTAATGGGAATTGTGTTGGAAACGTTCCTCTGAGAGTGCACAGATCTAGGGACAGGACACTGTCAACCGATCCAGTGCCAAAAAACAAGCATTTTTGAAAGCATGCAATGAAAAAGCCCTCTCTGTGATGCCAACTGTTCACTTTTTGAGATTAGACATCTCTCTTTTTTATTTGAGGGTCTATAGCTGCTTTGGAGTTAGATGCTATGGGCCAAACCTACAAATCTTACGTCTACAAAAGCTAGCGACTGCCGGGGTGAAAATCAAATCATCTCTAAACCAGGGTGGGCCTGCGGGACCACTTGTCAGCTACTTATAACTTCGTTCTTTCATCTTTACCCCTGCAGATTTGCCCCAATTCACACAATGATTGTGATGCACACCATCTGGAGGCGACTCCTGCAGCGATTCATAAGCACTATGACGTTGCGGTGTGTGATGCAATTCAGTGCCAGGGAATCTCCACCATACTTCACAACAGAGGAAACCACTTGGATGAGTGCCAAAACCATTTTTTTCCCCAAACAAATTTAGTCACAATTTTTGACCAGTTACATTCAGTGTTTTGCCATGTTCATTTCTTTTAGTCCTTTTTAGTCCTAAAAACAATTTTAGTTAACTATAATATTGCAAGGTAACAAAAAATGTTTAACATTAAATTCACTTTTACATGGTGTTTGCATATAAATGTGACCCTGGACCACAAAACCAGTCTTAAGTAGCATGGGTATATTTGTAGCAATAGCCAAAAATACACTGGGTCAAAATTATCGATTTTTCTTTTATGCCAAAAATCATTAGGATATTAAGTAAAGATCATGTCCTATTAATATATTTTGTACATTTCTTATCGTAAATACATCAAAACATAATTTTTGATTAGTAATATTTTAGCATTGCTAAAAACGTCATTTGGACAACTTTCTTGAGGCGATTTTCTCAATATTTTGATTTTCAAATAATTGTATCTCAGCCAAATAGTGTCCTATCATAACAAACCATACATCAGTGGAAAGCTTATTTATTCAGCTATGTTGTAGACATTACATGAAGACCCTGGAGAATCATACCAACTTATAGGAAAATGGGCAACTGATGTTCCCCTTGAACATTTTGAAAGACGTATAAACATAAAATATGTATCAACATTTTTATCAATATCAAGATATCTACAGAGCATACGGCAACTGTGGCAATTTTACCATTTTTAGCAACATTTAATTAATTAATAACTCACAGTTTTTCTCAACATTTCTTTAACCATTTATAATCATGATCCATCTTTATGTCTATTCCCTATTATAATAAATTAAGTCAAACAACTGTTAATAACACAATACATTCCACTTATAATGTTTGGGGTTAATAATATCATCACTTCATAAATTGATCAAAAGTAGGGGTATGTGATATATATTGTCTGCAATAATATCATAATTGTATTTTAACGATGTGCTATTTGACATTATCGAGTATATCACGAAAAGCAAATAAAACACACCTACAGTGCACCTATAAGTTAGTAGCCTAATTTACAGTGCATTACTTCACTGCATGATTCAATCTATTAAAATGCGTTAAGAATTATCACATAATTCAAGATATGAGGGCAGAAAATGTATATATCTATATAATTTCATATAGTTAATCAATATCACACGGAGTGCCATTTTTTTCCCTCCAAAAGTCATTATGATTACAAATGTGATATTTATTTTACACAACAGTTCAATAGTCAAGACGTTAATATTAAGAGACTTGCGTTTTAGACAGAATATTTCCTGTTTTTACTCTATTTCGCCAACAAAAATCACTCCAAACACAGACACAGCACTGTTTTGCGTCTCTGAGCAACATGACGGTGTTTCGTTCATGAATGAATCAACCTTTAAATGATTCGGTTCAATTGCAGTGACTCGCTTAGTGACTTGCTGCCGCCTACTGGCGCTTTCAATTTCACATTTAATGTATCTTTTCATTTTTAAATAATTTTAAATATCAGTATTTGACATTATCAAAACATTTATGCATTTGTAATTGCAGGTTAAAACATTCAATTTCCCTCTGAGCTGCATTAAACAGTGTGTAAATACATTTAAATGCCACTTCAGATGCAGCTTCTGTGTTTCCTCTGCATAAGAATTTGAGAAAAGATGATGCACACTTTTAGAAAAAATGGCTTAATAAAGGTAAAAATGCCCATAAAAGGCAAAAATCAATTTAAACTTGGAAAAAATGAATTTCTATCACTGCTGTGAACTGACCACACAGAACATGAAGAATATCATAAAATTCAGGAGTCAGCTAAATATCGTTTAATATTGTTCTCGATAACATCCCGGAAAATATTGAGATATCATTTTTTGTCAGTATCGCACACCCCTAATCAAAAGTGATTGTAATGACTTAAAAAAAAAAAAAAGAAAACTTTAAGAAAAAAAAAAAATCTACAAAATTTCTACAAAATAACATTAAGCACCACAACTACTGACGACTGGAGTAATGATGCTGAAAATGCAGCTTTTTGTCACAGGAATAAATTACAATAAAAACAGTTGTAACTAGTATTTCACAATATTACTGTTTCAACCATATTTTTTGATCAAATAAATGCAGCCTTGGTGAGACTATTCCAAAACATTAAAAACAAAAAATAAACAAACAAAAACTTACCAACGGCAAACCTTTGATTGATAGTGTATGTTGATTAGATTAACACTGAAAAGCATCTTCAGTAAATGGAAAAGCATGTCCAGGCTATGTGCTCCAGAATTCATTCTACACAAGACACAGGGATGAGTTTACAGATTCATGGGACTTAGATTTAAAGGAGGACAATAGAAGCACAGTTCATCTGAGCCAGAGACGGCAAAGAGGAAATCAAACAGAGCTATTTGGCAGCAGTGTTTCTCTTGCCTGTTCAAAGAGAAATCGAAAGAGATCAACAAAAAAGGAAAACTGGTTTACATTTACATAAGCAAGAACATTCATGTTTTAACAACTTCCTGATGTACCTGAGACACCCTTTGTGTACCTGTTTCGCTAAGCTGCACATCTGCACTACGTATTTTGATTCGACATACACACGAACCTAGCCCCAGTCAGGATATTTTTTCAAAAAACAACAATTTCCTTTTAAGTTCCACAGAAGAAAGAAGCTCATATGGGTTGGGAACATAATGGAGACTATATGATGACAGAAATGTAATTTTTGAGTCAACTATTCATTTAAACTCAGTCTCTGTCACAGAAGTAGTAAATAAACACAGCATGAGTGAATTACAGGATGAAACACAAGGATATATGGTAAAAACGACTCCCAGAACGACAGTGCCACTAAAACCGCCCTGTTCTTGAAACTCTTCCAGGGCCTAATCTCCTCCAGCAGGGAGATTCGAGCTCCTTTCCTTACTTGCGCTGGGAACACAAAGAGCTTTTTCCATGTGCCAGGAACCGAACTCCTTCCTGTCTATGATAGGGCTTCTTGCATTGTGCTGCACAGGATAGGGGGTCAGGTCTACTCAAGCCCGCTCCCATTTTCCAAAAGCGCAGTTAGCCAGTGAAAATGGAATCGGTCCAACGTTTGTATTGGAGGAAATGGCATATTGGACTGAGATTAAGGCGGTGGTCTTGCAGGATGGATACTGAGAGAGGAGGCTGAGCCTGTGGAGGAGCAGTAACGAGGACTCTGTGGTTTAAGGACTGGCAGGATAGATTAAGACCACTCATCCATGTAATGAAGTGCTATAACGCTGCATCAGCAGACACTCAAACCCAGCTGATTAATCGTTGTCTGGAAAGACTACAGAACATCTTATCCTCAGGATGTCAACCATGAGAAATCCAGTGTTTTTACGAATCAAAGTTACGAACTTTATTAAATTTTAAATGTACAAAATAATACGTTTTTCTAATTTCCCATTGAGGCAAGAGGGTCACAGTGCAAAAAAAAGTGAAGTAAACCAAACTATAATAACATAAAATAAAAATAAAATAAGATAAAATAATACAAAAATAAATAAAATAAATGAAATATAAGTTAATGAATAAATAGTTATTTTCATTTGTGATTACTAATCAACTGTTTAGCGTATTTTTAATTTGTCCACTGTTTTTCTAATTTCCCATTTGTCCCAAAAAAGGAAAGATATAGAACAAAGAAAGATAATAAAATAATAAATAATAATAATAATAATAATAAATAAAGATCATATAAAATAATAATACTAAAAAATATTAAATACAAATAAAATCAAATCAAATAAATGAAATTTAAATGAATGAATAAACAAATAGTTATTTTCATTTGTGATTACTAATTAACTGTTAAATGTATTTTTAATTTGTCCAGTTTTTCTAATTTCTACAAAAAAGAAAAGAAAAGAAAAGAAAAGAAAAGAAAAGAAAAGAAAAGAAAAGAAAAGTAAAAGGTAAAGTAAAAAATATATAAAAAAAATAATATAATACAAAAATAAAATAAAATAAATGAGGGAAATATAAAAGAATCAATAAATAGTTACTTTCATTTGCAATTGCTAATTAACTGCTAATTAAATGTTTTTTTTAATTTGTCCACTGTTTTTCTAATTTCCCATTGAGACAAAAAAGTAAAGTAAAAAATATATAATAAAACATAAAATAAAAATGAAATAATACAAAATAATTTTAAACATAAATAAAATAAAATAAAATAAATGAATGAAATATAAATGAATTAATACATAGTCATTTTCATTTGTGATTATTAATTAACAGTTAAATGTATTTTTAATTTGTTCACTGTTTTGCTAATGTCCTATTGATAGAAAAGGGGACAAAATGCAAAGAAAAAAAAAGGAAAAATAATGATGTAAAAAAAAATATACAGCATAAAAACAACAACATAAAATAAAAATAAAATTACAAAATAAAATAAAATAAAATAAAATAAGTGTGAACTTCACCAGTGCACCATCATCTTTTCTTGTGAACAACTGTCCAGAGACTCACATTTGTGAGTTGAATTAAAGTTTGGTAAAAGTACATCATTCCCTTATCTTCCAGTCTCCAGCAGACTCTCTGCAGCACAGCTCCCATCCACTGCAGTGTGTTCCAGCTCATAGACTCTGTCAAGCTCCTGAAGTGCCTCTACTTAAGCTTAACACTGCACTTTAGCTAGCAGCTGGAGCTGCGCTCTAAGATAGCACACGCTGATAGTCTGATGTTAGTAAGGAGCTGGCAGTACTTTCCTAATCATATATTCATGCAGTGTTATCAGTGTGGCTTCTCATCTATCCAAACAAGGCCACTGACAATGAGACTAACTCTACAGCTGAAACTGGAAGTGCAAGTTGACACAATAACCCATTTTTGTAAGTCATCTCCCTGGATATAGGTCTCAGGGTGGGGTGAACAGACATACAATGAGATAATCACAGTCAAAAGACACACCAAAATATGAATGAGCGTGGGAATATAGTATTTCAATTCTTAGCTGGTAAACATTGTCAATAAAGGCAATGCCTGCAGCCTGCTCAATTATACATTCTAGCAAACTCTGCAAGGTCATATTTATTCAGTGTTTCCCATGGATATGTTTGTGTGTCTATCTAACACTAGCTTGCTATATTTCTGATTTGTGGTTCTGAAGGCACAGTCCACCTAACAGAAGTTCTGTCAGCACTTTCCCATATGTCAGACTTTCTTTCTTTTGTATGACACAAAGGGTGAATTTTTGAAGAATATCTTGGACAAGAATTCTTCCATAGAAAGAAACTGAATGTGGGCCATTATAAGCACCTTAAAAGAATCATAAAAGTGTCCATATGACTCAAGCCAGACAATAGTTTGTGTGAGAAACAGGCCAAAATTTTTGTCGCTATTCAGTCATAGCTCTTCTTTGTGCATTCATGAGCAGTAGTGATGTCCGATTAGTCACTAAACGTTTTTCTGAATCTTTTTAATGAATTGGTTGATCCAGTTCACAAAACCAGTCTCAAAGATTCATTCACGAATGGGTTTCTCGAGTTCAACTCACTATCACAATGCAACGTTTAACAGCCCACTGAAGGGGATGATTATCAGTCATACAGGTTTGGAATAGCATGAGGGGAAGCAAATGACACTAGGGGTGTTGAAATATTCCGGTATTGCTACCTGTGGGACCTTTTTCGTAAAAATAATAATCCAGCTGTTACAACCACCTGGCTCTGGGTGAAGTAACATTACATAAAAGGGGAGGCCACACATGAAACTAAATTCAACAAATAAACATTTAATCAAAAATAATTCAGATTATTACAAGAATTAGGTATGAATAAGAAAAAACAAACAACAAAAGAAAACAATCCAGGACTGGAGAGGGACCAAAGTCCAGAACCGCCACTGCTCTCTGAATCTCCTCTTTTATGCCTAAACGCCAATCGACAATGCTAATTAATTGACACGGTATAGAATACTATAAAATGTGACCCTCAACCACAAAACCAGTCAAAAATACATTGTATGGGTCAAAATGATCGATTTTTCTTTTATGCCAAAAATCATTATGATATTAAGTAAAGATCATGTTCCATGAAGATATTTTGTAAATTTCCTACCATAAATGTATCAACACTTAATTTTTGATTTGTAATATGCATTGCTAAGAACTTCATTTGGGCAACTTTAAAGGCGATTTTCTCGATTATTTATTTTATCTCGATTTATTTCGATTTTTTTTGCACCCTCAGATTTCAGATATTCAAATAGTTGTATCTCGTCAAATATTGTCCTAACAAACCATACGCGAATGGAAAACTTATTTATTCAGTTTTCAGATATTGTATAAATAAAGAGTTCAGATGCAAAACCCCCTAAAAGCCATCTCGGTCAAAAATAAGATTGAGAGTGAATGCTCTCAACGCGTATTATACGTCCATCACATACTTTTACTTCAAACTCGCTACAATCCCAGCCTCAGCCCAATCAGAAGTACCGGTACGTAGGTAGAAATCTATATATTATCGGAACCTGATAAAGACGTCAGATGGATTTAGAGGCTTTTGTATCTGAACTCTTCAAATCTCAATTTCAAAAATTGACCCTTATGACTGGTTTTGTGGTCCAGGGTCACAAATATGAATCAGTTCACAGAAGCAAGTTATTTCAAACACTCGATCAACGCTATAATGTAAGTTTGAAGTAAAAATAGGTAGTTATTCTCATTGTCTTACTTTGACACTGTGCTAAACTAAAAACGGTTATCATTTTAGTCTCTTCTGTTTAGTGTAATTGTTTCTTTTGTATGCAGTGGTGTGATTCGTTAGTCAATGGTTTATTTATTTATTTATGTACGATTTCTATCCACCTTATGTTTCCCATTAGAGTGTGTGCGGCTTTTTTAAAATTTCATGGGTCTGGTTTCCTTTTTTATGTGCATCCAGCAATTTTTAGCTGTACAAAAAAGCACGTTTTGCTGCTTGATATTGCAAATTGTTGTGTCTTATCATATTATTTTAATGTAATATCTTAACTATGAGCACACACTGGTTTGTAGTGCAAAAAGTTTTACCGTTTACTGCACGTTGTTATTCTTCTTGTTATTTCCCTAAAACGGCTAATAAACCGGAAGTCTCGGCCATAGGCTTTCTTCTGCAAAGAAGAATAAGAATAAGGTGGATAGATATCGCAATATATCGTTATCGGGATTTTTTGAGGCCACGATAATCGTGTAGTGAAAAATCTGATATCATGAAAGCCCTACTATGAGCTATTTTTAATGAAATATTGTATTGTTTATAAGTGATTTATGCAGCATGTTATTTTTTTTAGCAATATGTAATCCCAACATTAACTTTTGCAAAGACATATCTTCTTTTTTTCTCATTTGAAAAGCTGTTTCACTCAGATTTACGTCACTATACGGGTGAAAAGACTATCACAACTTCTGTTAAATGCTGATACTATATATGTGAGACTAAAAGCCATCTTTGTTAAAAGCAAGTTAAATTATAGTTTCAACAAAAATGTAAAAAGTATCTTTTTGTGCTGGAGGGAGTTTATCTACCCACACATGACTGCAAGACGAAGGCATCTGTTTGAAATAGAAAGAAGAGAGATAGCAAGCGATAAGGAAAGCATGGATGGCTCGACAGATCCCCAGGACAAGGCATCTGTTATCCAGAGCTGCTTCTGACTGACGCCACAGTCTGGAGAAATGCATGCCCAGCTCCATGCAGTACGCATCAAACTTTATCACTGCCACAGAGCTGAACGAGACAAAAATGTACGAGAATCTCCATAGCAGACACATGAGCGACGGGCAACTTTTATCTTCATCCTGTGCGTCCCAATATGAGCGCTCTTGGCCTCTAATCTCTGCCAGGACCACTCTCAAAGTGTGCCACCTGTAAACCCTGGCACCATCTGCCCGCTCTCTGCTGCCCTGTTGGGTACCATTAGCACACACACAGGAGATGAAGTCTGATCTTTGAACCGATCTCATTAGGGCAGCGACTAGCCCACCAGACCAGTAGGGCAGTGCTGTGATTGTTGGGAAACAGCCTCAACCTGCAGAGCCTGATGAGATGTGAGATAACATTCAGTCACTGGGTCAGTCGTCATAAAATTAATCCTTATTAATAACCGGGAGAAGATTATAATCCATGGTGTGGAAATCCACAATCAGGATAAGCCCTTTTCTCAACAGACAACTCTGACATACTGTACAATGAGGCAAAGTAAATATGGCTAGGGTTAAATAGCAGAGCTTCAAACCTACATTTTCTCTTTTTTTTGACTATTTTAATGGTTATGTCTTGTTTGCAGTTTTAGTATTATTTATAAACTATTTTAGTTTCAATAATATTTTTAATCAGCTTTTTTATATGTGACCCTGGACCACAAAACCAGTCTTAAGTCGCTGGGGTATATTTGTAGCAATAACCAAAAATTCATTGTATGGGTCAAAATTATCGATTTTTCTTTTATGCCAAAAATCATTAGGATATTAAATAAAGATCATGTTCTATTAATATATTTTGTAAATTTCCTAACGTAAATACGTCTAAACATAATTTTTGATTAGTAATATGCATTGCTAAAAACTTCATTTGGACAACTTTTTTTGCACCCTCAGATGCCAAATTTTCAAATAGTTGTATCTCGGCCGAACAAACCATACATCAATGAAAAGCATTTATTCATATTGATGTATAAAATCGCAATTTGTAAAAAAAATTGACCTTTATGACTGGTTTTGTGGTCCAGGATCACATATGTTTAGGTTTATTTTTAATATAAGTTTATTTCCAGTTAGTAATTTTAGCATTTCTTAAACTTATTTTAAGATTTCCATCTAATATTTATACTTTATTTTATTTCAGCTTCATTTTGATCAACACAAAATGTTTTAATAGTTTCATTTAACGCTAATAACCCTGCACCAAAGGCAATAACTATAACGATAAAGTGTTCACCCCAAAATTTAAATTCTGTCAACCTTTGTTCATCTTTGGAACACAAATCAAGATATTTTTATGAAATCTGAGAGCTTTTTGACCCTGCATAGACAGCAATGTAACTTAAATGTTCCCAGGCCCAGAAACATAGTAAAGACATCGCTAAAGGGCGGAGAACAGTGACATGAATGAGAAGAATTGTTGAATAAAGCTGTTATTTTTGTTTGTTTTTTTTGCGCACAAAAAGTGTTCTGATAGCTTTGTAAATTTACGGTTGAACCACTGATGTTGACTATTTTAATGATGTCTTTACTACCTTTCTGGCTCTGAGATCATTTCAGTTTCATTGCTGTCGATGCAGGGTCAGAAAGCTCTCAGATTTCATAAAAAATATCTTAATTTTTGTTCTGAAGATGAACGAAGGTCTTACGGGTTTGGAGCGACATGAGGGTGAATATTAATGACAGAATTTTTATTTTTGGGGGAACTATCCCTTTAAGAATGGAGGAAATCTTATAAATCACTCAATTCTCCATAAATAAATTGTACCACGAAGGTTTGGCAAAGCCAAGTATTATAAGCCCCAATGTAGCCACATACAATATGGAAACATGCATTTTGACAGAATAAGATGTATTATGACCATCATAAATGCAATCATAATAGATGAATCTGCAGAAAAAACACCAATGATTCCACAGAAACACAAAACTCTGTTTTATGACCAGCAGAGGATCAGCAGTGCATTTCATCAGTGTCAGTGCCGAAGAGAGCCGATGAAGCTCTCGGTGCTAATTCTTACTGCCAATTCTTTTAAAGCACTCCTAAGAAACAACCTGACAGGAGATTATGTCTAAAAGGGGAGTTCACACTGACAGTGATTTGCAAAGACAAAGTGTCTGGACGGCATTTCTGGTGACATAAGCAACAATGAACTTTATGCAAATGAGCAGTGGCACAATAAATACAGCAACTACTATACCATGGTATGGAGCAGAAATGCCTACTACAAACCAATAACACAACAAATAGAGATTTAATTAGAGTTAACAGGCTTCAGCTGTCAAACAACAAATGTACACAGTCTCCATTATACGTTTTTTAACCTACAACATCAGATAACACAAAGAAATTGTTCTTCAGGCAAACATCCTACTGACTGTTCTCACAAAAGCTACAAGCCCTTTATTATTTTGGAAACAATGACAGTAGAATAACTCTTTGAACTCAATTAAGACAAATATATCTGCCAAGAACATGCAGTTCTGACCAGATCAAAAATAGATCCATAAAGCTCAATTAGATCCATTATTGCAGTAAAGCTTTTTCTAAAGTCTGCGCATGGTGAGATACGACGAAATGGTCGAATGAAAAAAAAAACTGTAGAATTATAATGGAAATTCTGACTGTATTTTAAAAATATTCATTGCCTTTTCAAGCCATGTGGACTCATCAAATGGAAAAGCTTTGGAAAATGAGTTTTTATCCCCTCTGCTTGATAGTGATGTGATACATGACATCATCACGAATCCATTAGAAAATTCATTACCACTAAAAGAGAACAGGCAAAGAAAACAGTTCAGAGCTGAAACCTTTGCCATGCGCGTGACTAATTTAACACAAAGTGCGAATTATGATTTATTAAAAGCGGACCTGAGTGGGGAGAATTAATTCACAGACTAGATTGGATTCAAATAACTTTGGAGCTACACTGGGGGGAAGATTAATGTCACAAGGGGGAGAAACGTCCACTTCCTCAAGAGACCGGGTCCGTGGCTGAGACAAATGCCTGACTCCACAAGCCCCCTCTGGGAAAGTGTGATCTGATGAGCAGCAAATGGTTTATTTAAGAGAAAAATCATAAAAATGAAACAATCCTACAGTTGGGAGCTAGGTAAGCATGGACGGCACTCTTGGAGAAAGTGCGGGAGACTATTTGACAGTATGTCAGAAAAATATTATGTTCCCTGAACAGGCCCACCTGTTCTGAATCTTTCACAGCATAACTTCATATTTGGTGCTTCTCCTATAATGCAATATGGCAAACCCATCTTCACTTTTTTTCTTTGCACACAGCAGACACGCAAATTGAATTTAGCCATCACGTTATGTTGTAAATATATCTATGATTTTTAAATGTTTTTGAAAGAAATCTCTTATGCATCCAATAGTACTGCAATATAAAATGACTCTTCTATTTGACTATATTTTAAAATGCAATTTATTATTGTGATAATTCTTTCATGATTATATCGAGTGTTTTCACGACGTGTCATCAGTCGGCCATATTGGTGGCACTGAATGTAAACAATGCCATTGAACCCGATGAAACTTGCATATTTTGCTGATTATTGCTGCTAAAAATGGTCAATTATTGTCATGTTTTGGGCTGTACTAATTGGTCAGACAGGGAAAAACTTTTTAAGTACTACAAACTTCCAAAAGTTATAACAAGTCAAGGAGAAGAGAGCAAAAAACTGTCTGAGGAACAAAAGACGTTTGTGGCTGGCCAAACTGAACCAGGATTTCCAGTGGAAGAACCTTGACAACATTTGCATTTGTTCATATCATTTCCAGTCAGGTAGGTAAAATATTAGGTTAATATCTTAATTAATATTACTTGTACTTATCTTTACCACCTATTAACTGTAGTTTGCAGCTTCCACACATTTTTTTCTGTGGTTTAGACAGCATAAAGTAGCAGAACGACATATTCAGTAGTACATTAGCCGTGCAATGTTGTTTACATCCGAGTATTGGGTAACTGACCAAATTGTGACATAAGTGCAAACCCACAAGCTGAGCTTAATCTTATAATTACAATAAAAACATTCGTTTGAATGTCCGCTGAGGAAAGTGATATCTTTGTTGTACTATCCTTTCATCTGTTAAGGGTGATTTCCAATGACATCGCTGCTCAGTGCATTTGTTGGCTGCATCTTACAAGGTGTTGTTGATAGTAAAAATAACTTCTTTGTTTACAATCCTGTTGCTGTCTCTTTCAATATAGAAGTCTTTACTGCTGACTCACTTATAATAGTCTTTTGTCACCATCTAATGGCAGAATAATATAACTAAAATCACCATCACAAACACACACACACACACACACAGTTTCCCAATACTAAATACTATTACTAAATACTACCATTTTTTATATAACATAATATTTATTAAATAATAATTTTTAATATACATAACAGCCATCATAAATGTTTTTAAGCAATTCAGTCAAAAAGGCAGTGCTCTAATATACAGCATTGAAGTTGCATAAAATAATGCGATAAAACTTTGCCTTCAGCCAAAACTATTTGCTCTGGAACAAATAACAGATTCATGAAACTGTAGACTGCTTGTTAAATTTACCCAAAGGGAATTATATATCATGTTTAACCACTATAGAGACATCGGAGCCAGTGGCAAATTCCAGAAGATCTGGCTGAGGTGAGGCTGCTCTCGGCAGGTTCATGAGCACTGAACGGCCTCTGACACTCTATAGACCAATTTCGAGTAGATGTCACAGTGACGTCACTTGCAGCTGCGCACGCATAGTGGTTGCAGAAAAACACTGGTAACAAGTGGAGGTAAACAGGTAAAATCCATGGAATAAGAGACAAAAAATATATTTTTGTGCCTTTTGATGTCAAAATCGGAATGCAGATAATTTGACTACAATACTGTAGTCAAAGACGCCATATGAAACTAAACGCAGACGTTTAAACAGACATACTATGGATTAAAACGGCTATGATTACTTTTAACGCATACTGATTTAAACAGTAGGTCTACATAATATTCACATATGCTGTTCATAGGGGACGTGTTGTATTAGTCCTGCAGTTACAGCATGAAATATTACTTAAACCTATTACTATTAACATTTTTACACAACACTTTTTTTTTATTTTATCTCACAATTCTGACTTTCTTCTCACAAATGCACGTTTCTCCTACATAAAAAAAAATAAAGTCAGAATTTTGAAATATAAAGTCAAATATGTAAGACTATCCCAATATCTAACGTCAATTTCGTTGAATAACAGTGCTTATCGCTGGGTGACAAACTCTTGTAATATGCAAATAACATTTTGAAAATGACATCCAATCAATATAATCTATACTCTTTTTAAATCTATGTATTTTGTACCGTATCCGTGTAATTCTCTAGCCGTAAAGGCTATCTCTCCCAGGTTTTCTGCAACCATGCTGTGCACGCATCCCGAATGTTTACAGACAGATGATTGGTCTATAGCTCACATCGCTAAAAACACTGACGCAAATTTTCAAATAGACGTTATCTAAACAAACATCTAAAAAACTCTAAAAATACATTCTTTGACACAAAAACAGTATTATTTATAAAATTATAGTGGATTTGGGCGTCCACAGTGACACTCGCTGTGAGGAATACCACAAGCAGAGTGATACAAATGATGAAACGGTTGGAGTTCTGATATCACTAGAATATCACACTCCTCTCAGCCAATCAGATTCGAGGACCAGAAAGAACTGTTGTATAAATATATATGATACGGTACCAATTTATCATGCATCCCTATATTGTGCACATTTCCTCCCTAACTGCAGTGGCTGCTACACCCCTGTAATCACATATCCACTCAGATCTCTTCATGCACACTCCAGAAGGGAACTTTAATCATGCCTGAGTCTGTACGGATCAGACGGATTCAGGTTTGCTGGATATGTGATCTGTTCATCTGTTGTAGCCTAGGAGATATGGCCTTCAGTCACAGACATCTGCACTTTTTCTCACCAGGCAGCCACAATTCTCCACACAGCTGCCTGTCGGTCAGCTCACCCCAGTCCAACATCTGGATGTGAAGATTCTCAATATCACTCCAGATTCTTTATTTTCAGTAACAAGGGATTTATTGAGTCACTCCTAGTCACTTACTCATTAAATCTGTTTATTTGTGGTAAGGATTATGATGAATGACGGCTGCAGTGGCCTTCATTAAAAACGTATACTGCTAAGAATGTGCATGTGTATTTATGTACACTTTTTTAAAGGTTTAGCAAAAATGTTGTTACTAAGGTGATGAGATGGAATATTTTCAGTGTGGATCAAGATGTTTTCCAAGTAAAAAACAAAGGAAGTACTTGAGTATCCATTAAAAATGGACTCGACTGTTAAAAAACGTCTGTGCTGTAGTGCATTTAAAGTTGCATTTATGCAATGTCTCAAAATTCACTTTCAATTATCAATTCCGTTTTAATTTTCAGGTGATGTTCTTTTGCACTGCAGCAAATAAGAAATGACAAAACACAGTCCACTATCCAGCCTCTCTCTCTGTCCACCCACCTCCGCTGTACCCACGACTCCATTGTGTGAGGTTACATAACAGCTGTCAGCCTTCATCCCCTGTTTCTCTTCACACCTCTCATTGAGGTTCACAACAGCACAAGGTTTCACAGACTTTTAAAACCGTACGAGGGCGTTTTTCGACCTTTTAAACTATCAATTTGCTATTTTTTTAAACACATGAATACTACGGGTTCATCATCAAAACTGCAATTATACATTTAAGGCTATTATAACGAAACGTAAACAGATTTAATGTGCACCGTCCTGGGGAGTCTGATCAAAGTGATAGTGATAAGCACATTTCTACATACCACAGTAGTTCAGAAGCATGCTGGGAGGAATCAGCAACAGTTAATGTGCTTAAGAAAATTCTGTCACCCCCTCTACCTTCAGGATTATGTGGGTCAGCTCCTCAGATTAAGGTCATGTGTTGGAAATGCTCCAGGGGACCAAGGCAAAAACAGAACAATGGGTGGCTGACATTCTCTCAGTGAACTATTGTTGTATTACACATACTGATACATATAACTGATACCTGATACCTGTTTGTTTTTTTTAAACTAGTACAACTTTTTAAATCTATATAGATATATAGATAGACATAGATGAATAAATGCTGTAAGAAATGCTCGTCGTTGCTAGTTTATGATAAAATGCATTAACTAATGTTAACAAATTAAGCCTCACTGTAAAATGTTAAAGAGAAAACATTACACATACTAATTTGCAGTTATTAGCCTACTAAAATGATTATTAACACTGATGTTTTACTTCTGAAAGCCTATTTTCCACCAAATAATATTCAATTACACTATAAAAGAATAAAAGATGTCCTTCAGAGATTTTTTTTTCGTTGTGAAATGCTGCTGTAACTCAGGCAACTAAATAAATGTCTATTTCATCACTCAGTATAGTATTTTAAAGTAAATTACTCATTACTTAGACAAACAGTTTCCATACAAGCAAACTAGGACTATTAGGATTATTAATTTTATAATTATGTGTCATTGTCTTTAACTTATATCTTTAACTTATGTGGCTTAGTTTCTGATACAGCACCAAAAATCAGTAACACTTTACAATAAGGTCCATTAGTGAAGATTAGTTAACTACATTAGTTAACATGAACTAAGAATAAGCAATGCTTCTACAGCATTTATTAATCTTAATGTTAATTTCACGTCATTATTAAAATCACAAGTTGTGCTTGTTAACATTACATGCACTGGGAATTAAGGTGAACTAGCAATTAATGTGTTTTCATTAACAAAGATGAATAAATACTGTAATAATTGTAGTTTATTCATGTTAGTTAATAGATTAACTAACATTAACTAATGGAACTATATTGTAAAATACCAGTGCTGTCAAACGATTAATCACATCCAAAATGTTTTTGGATGTGATTAATATGTATATACGCACACATGCATGTGTGCGTATGTACATATTAAATATACACAGTACACACACATATATTATGTAAACAAAAACTTTCATTTTGGATGTGATTAATCGCGATTAATCGTTTGACAGTGCTACTACAAACACAAAACTTTTACTCTTAACTAGCTGTCCCAATACTCCTGTATTGGCGCGATTGTTTTTACATTATTTAATTTTAAAATAAGGATTTCATTTTATTATTAATTTTCATTTAATTGTGAAAAGAGAGAACATCATGGAAGTACTCATGTTTTGAGTACTTACCGAACTCTGATTTTGTTATATAATCTTTGCACATTTAATAGATCATGTCGTATCATGTCAACCACCCACAACCATTTACACTTGTCCTGGATGGTCACAGAAGTCAGATATCTCCATGGATACTCGCTGTAGAGTATTTCCAACCACCTGACTAACCCGTGGAGCTCTGAGCTTATAAATATGCAGGGGAAAAAAAACATCTTCCCACCACATCCTACCAATTTCAACAGTATCATTACTTTGGTGAGCTGAGAGTCATCCATCAATCCAGCACTTCACCCCTGCAGCATTCATTTTCTCACCAGATTTATTTCACTCCAAAACTCCAGAATCGAGCCGGCAGAAGAAAGCAGAGTGAGCGAGGCCTACAACGATCGGAGTTTTTTCTCCTTAGGGACCCCATATGTTTCGACTGCTAAAATAGCTCGGCTCTAATTGCTGCTGGGATATGTGAACAGGTTGTAGAGGTGGAGAACGGATAACCCATCCCGTCATGTCTTCATCAGTATGTCGAGTCACGCTCTGCAATGTTCCACTCGCTTCATTCTAATGAAACTAATCAGCAATTTACCGCAATGAGATATACTGTATTCCAGATGTTCTGTCTGTAGGCTTCCGCAACGAACGCTCACCGAAAAGGTGGAGAATGTGCTGAATATGTGGAAAAATGCTGTGCAGATATCGTCTGGAAACACTCTTTCCAATTCACCCTCCCTCTGGGCTCATATACACACTTACACCTCCGAATGCAGATCTCAGTACTGCAGATAAATGGACAGAAAAACAGGTTCACCCCCATTGAGAAACAAATGCCTCCGTGTGAGACATCTGCACGTGTGAGAGCCGTGCTCACCACTAAAATCCCCTAGAGGTGCCCAACCATCCAGTGAGATGTGAAAGTTTCGTTGTGTCAGAGTAACTGATGTCTTTCCACTATGTCTTATTTCTGCTTCCCTTGCTTTCCCTCCCAGCACTCTTTTCTCTCTCTCTTCGACTCACTTAAAGCCATCTGCACTGTAATTCAATCATCACACTAAGCAGTAGAAGTAATGATTACTTGGATTAGCTACAGGGCTCCAAGCCACTGTCTTAATATTGACTGGCAGTGGCTGCAAATATGAGCTCGGCCAGCAGCTTCGTTTCATTTTTTGGGGGATGTTTTATGATGTTTTCTGGACTCCCCGTTCATGCTGCCAATATATTACAAGATACATGCATGCTATTTCTAGATAGATAAATAGATAGACAGACAGATAGATAGATAAAACTTACTGAGTATTACAACCAAGTAACAACAACAAAGTAAGCCAACAAATAGTACACAAATGCAACTGCATAATTTATTAATGCCACAATGCATGCTGGGAACATAAGCACCAGTACAGGACACCAAACTATTACAATTAATTTTTAAATATGGTATTGAGAAATGGAAGATTACTGTAATGCAGACTCAGTTAATGATTGCAATTCTACAGCATAATGACGCTACATTGTTTTCTGCTCCTGTTCACTATGCGGTCTGTAATAAAATTTAACTGTAATAAAATTAAATGCTGTACTAATGTACTAGTAGCAGCCAGAAATATACTCTATATTAATACTAAAACGTTTACAAATGTATAAAAGAACCATCTGCCATCTTCTGTCAGTGTTTCAATGTTTAAGAATCACTCGCATCTCGCACTTAAAAAGCATTTAAGTATTCAAATCTTAGATGTTTATTAAGATCCTTCTATTATCTAATGAAACCCACAATAATATTTAAAATAATAGTAAGTTTAATATATATAAAAATATTCATTTATTGGGTAAATCCTGAACCCTAACTCCTAAATTTCAACTTATGAAAATGATATTGAAATAATTTTTGTATTTTTTTTCTATTGCAGTTTTTAATGTACCTTTTTGATTCTTTTAAAAAGTGAACTTCAAAAAAATAAATTTTTATATTTTCTTTGTAAATAACGAAACTTTATGTAAAAAAAAAAAAGTGTCCTGCATTTTTCATGTCACTACTGAAAAAGTGTATGTTTTTGTCTGTTGGCGAGACTGATTTTAACTAAACCCATAAATGTATGATAGGGAAATATCCCCATGTCCCCCACATGTCATAGCTACAGGGTAAGTAGATAGGTCTCATCATTTTGAGGTAAATGTGTTCAGAAGTCTGAAAAATCTGTGTAACTTTAAGGAATGTCACTACCCAACACCTTTTTTCTGCAATTAAGCACACTTCTTTGGGGGTTATTCCATAACACTTTTTTCTATGTACACCACTGTTCAGAACTGTGCTAGCTAACAATGTGCTGATTAGCATCTTTGAGCTAGATTCAAAAGTATCTAAAAATGTCACTACTGAAACAGTAACTACTGAAACATTTGGTGGCATTTCGGTAGTGATTCTTAGTTTTTTGGGGTGTAACCCCTTGGAATTTTCATTACCGAAACTAGCGAGACATGTCCTCATTGTTTCGGTAGTGACAAACAGGAACACATAATCCTCACATTTGGGGGAAATAAACAATATTTTAGTACAGTTATGCAATTTTTTTTTTTGTATTTTAGTATGTTTTAGTGGTGTTTTAGTATGCGAGTTAAAATTCTGCAATGTGATATGGTCGCTATCAAAACATTACTGTCAGTACCCGAAAATGTGCAGTCACAACCAAAACGTGGGACGTTTTGTCAAAAATAAAGTATACTGAATTATCAACTAAGATGTTATGATAGTTTTGGTTCAATGTATATTTAAACTAATGAATCCTTAACTTTGAAATCAGTATTATCAACTTCTTGCCTTTTACAAAGAAAAATTGGATTCAAAATACAACAAATCTCATAAATTACACTTGGAATATTGTTAAAAATGTATTTGTTATGGATTTACCTCTGAAAAAATGTAATAAAATAGCAAAAAAAAATATTTACAATCTAGATGTAAGCAAAATCTTAATAGGTCAATATAACCCTTCTAATTAAATTATTGTTACTGTGTTTCGGTAGTGACAAATTTGGGGACAGAACAAATATTCCAAAACTTTCTGAAAATACAATATGAGAATTAACTGCACAATTACTAGAAATATGTACCTTGAATATTATACAATTTGCATGCATACATACACATTTTTTGGAAAAAATTTTTTTAAAGACGTTTCCAACTCTGATTTTGGACCAATTTTGTAGCATGGCCTACATACCAAAATCAGTGGTGTGCAGTGGTGTTCTGAAATCAGGAGGCAAAAAAACAAAAAACAATTCTCTTCAATATTTTCATGTATTGTAATGTAATGTAATGAATATTCTGTTTATTAAAGCAAAGTATGAATCTCATCAGTTTAGTATTTTTAAGCATTTTACATTTATTCCAGAATAATACCCCAAGGCAGTAACAATTCAAACAATATATTTTATTTGTGAACTTCTATTCTGCTTTTCTTTTTAATAGTTGACTTTTAACTTTTTTTTTAATTTTTTGGATCATCAGTCATTAAAGCTCAGTAAATGTTGGTCACAAACACAGAGATTTACTTTAAATGTCACCAAGCTGATTACTCACTAAAAACTCCCACAGATCATGTTTTCGTGACATTTTAAGTCTTATTTTGACGTAACAAAGTGGTTATTTCTAAGTGTTTTAAATTTGTCTTCCCATTAACATCACTATATTGCTCATTCAGACTGATTCGCAAACGCACAAACAATGAACCAATCACAGCCGATCATATCATTGCAATATGACCATATCCAATCATATCGCAATGGAGGCATTGCCTCCTCTGACATTCATTCTCAACTACCCCCCACCAAACTCACCGCACACTTTAATGGGTCTGTTAAAACTCAATAGGCTCAGAGGAGGCAAGAGAGATGTGGACTCCCGCTGTAACTTCACATGCTGGTGTCACTGTTGGACAATGTTTCTTTAGAAAAACAAGTGATTTATAGAGTTTTTAATGTTATATTTTGCAGGCACTTGGTTGTTCAAAGCCACACTCAGCAGTATCTTGAACAAATAAGATATGGTTTCATCATTACAGGGGTTTTGTACAAAACAAACGCAGGTACCACGTTTCACTCAATTGACCAAAACTTTGTTACAGAGCCCAGACAGCATCCAGCCCAACCAATCACTGTCAAACAGGAGACTGCAGTTGCTGTGACTGGAACTAATTGGCTTCTGGGTAGCTTTGTGTTTCCAATACAGAGCTGGAGCTGTACATAAAAGCCAACCAACACTTTCAACAAAAGCGTATCACTCTCTGTTTGAAGAAGCTGATTCATTGTTTTTGTGTGAAATGCATTAACTTGTCTGTAAAGCTCTACTGCGTTTCACATATGAACTTAACACCTATATTCTTCATAATATAAGTGAAATGACTTACAATAACCATCCATGACCTGAAACAACCGACTATAAAAGACATAATACTCCAAGATTATATCACCGTCAGTGTTTTTCCCACAAAGCAGCCTCACACATATTCCACGCCAAAAAGCTGTCATAGTCATAGTTTACAGCATAAATCTACGTGTTGCTTCGGTGGCACGAAGCCAAGCGAAGAAGCTCACTGGCAGCTCGTTCCTCTCTCTCCTATTGTGAAAGTGCAGTGATGTGGATGCACCTCATGCTCGTTCACCCCATCATTACAGGGGGCAGTGTTTAGCCGAGCAGGAGTGCGCTGCTGCCACACTGGAGAACGGGCAGAGGGGGGAAAGGAGACGAGTGCCGAGACAGAGCCTGGTGCTCAGAGGAGCGTCGTGACGGCCGTGGCTCTCTGCCTTGAGCCCCCGGGGTTATTTTAATCCGAACACGCTCGACGCATACAGGCATGTAAGACAAAGAAATCTCAGTCGAGCTGTTGTGTGAGACGCTGTTGATAATGCCACAGATGTGGTGGAGGAGATAGAAAGCAATGCATTCTGAGGTGCAACCACCTCAGTTTGTGGTATTCAAAGCAGAACATCAATGAGAAGCTCAATCCAGGTGGGGATATGAATGTTCACACTTGCTTTTGAACGGAAGCCATGAAACTGACAAGCAAATCAGGGTCTCACTAGGGAATTGATGTTCTCACCATGTGAGGCGGGAGTTTTTTTTTCCATTTCTCAATTACAAAAATATTTCATGTTTACCAGACAGCTGTGTCTAGAAAAGACATTAATTTCTAAAACAGGCTCATTAATGTTCATAAAACGCTCACGCACAAACAACATTCATTAACATTTGAAACGCCCCTTTACAAAGGTGACAACATCAGAATAAGTTACACATTGCAAGTCAAGTGAATAGCTATAAATATATCATTGATTCAAGCAGATGTGATGCTCATCAAAATCAGTTGTATTCCATAGTCACATGACAGTCAGGAACATCACAGTATCCAACATTGGGAACCCTCTTTCCTCCTCAGAAAGACCAGCTCAGTCCAGCAAGATTTTCCATACTGGTCTGGACCACCAAAACCAAGATGTTCACCAAGATGACTGACCTTGATAGTAAAGCTAATTAAGGAGCTTAATGAGGACATCAGCATCCAAAACACAACATATTTTAGTCTTTTCAACAGCTTGAGTGAAATCCTAAACATCTCTAGCCATAATTAAAGGGTTGGGCACTTGTTTGGCTTCTCATCTCAAAGTAGACCCAACTACTCACGATCTCTCTCAGCCATAACAACATGGCAAGCAATAAAGCAAGTGCCTTTTAAATCAAGCAAAAACCTACTTGCTTTCCCAGGTTTGGGCCTCTGCAGGAGCTTCTGCACCGTCATCAGGTCCTCAGTCTTCACCGCTTGAAGTAATTCCTGATCTTTCCCCATCGTTATTTATTTTACATCCAAAGCATCCTCTGAATGTGTGTGTAGTGTTGCCCGGAGAGCTCCTCTGCGGATCCTCCCTCTTGCGATGGAGCTGCAGGGCGCGATGATGATGATGATGATGATGCACACTGGCGGAAGGATGCTCGAATACTATAGAGCTGGTGCAGCTGGCTCCTATGAATCACAGATGTTCTTATTCCGATGTCGAGAGGATAATATTAGCACCGCCGTGACGGACGTGCAATTAAAGGATCGGTGATGGATCGGATCTTCAGTCTGCGTTGTGATGGCCAAAGCTGAACAGTCTGTTCTAGAAAACCATCATCAGATAAATCAGCTCCAATCACGTTTTGGTGGCGTGAGCGGAGTCGCTGCGATGCATTCGAATATGCAAAATCAATGTCTTCTAAATTCCCCAGAGCGGTTTTTCCTGGGATCCGTGAGGTTGTGCTGAAGACGCATCAGTCGGCGGTGCCATCGCTCCGTAGTACTAGCACCGTTATTTTCTGCGCTGCGATGGGTCCACACAAGGAGCGTGCAATGTGCATTTTCCCAGCCTCGGATTGGGCTGACATTGCTGTGGTAAATGGCTTCGCTTCATCCAGAGGGCGGTCCCAAAGTGTAGGAACACCCCCCTATTCCAGTGCTGACAGCCACATGCTACGGCACTAAATTCATGCACCGCTGTATCACAACACATGCTGTTGAAAACAGTGCTGGTCCTGTAGCCGGCACTAGAAACTTTTGAATGATCTTGTTTTGTGGATTACATCATTAGGACTGAAACATAACTCACCTGAGCACTATATGGAAACCCGTTCAACTTTAGTTTCAAACGAACTAGTTTGTATTTTTTATGCTACTATTTAATTGGTAAATAAACCAGTAGTCACTAGTACCCTGTGTAATGAATTATTCACCAACAGCCTACTTCCTTACTAGTGGTGCAACAGTGGTAACTATTCCTTAGCTAAACTGTCACTAGCAACAAATATTTACTATAAATGTAACTATAAAATACCCATTTACTTGTCATTCTGTCTTAAAAATGCTGGGGTGAATACAAACCAGTGCTGGGTAAAATACGGACAAACTCAGCGACTGGGTTGTTTCGCCCCTTCAGCATCAGCAATAATCAAAAGGTAAACATTTATGAAGTCATTTTAAAAATGTTTATTGTTTAATTATTACTTATTCAATGTATTAATAAATGTTCATTTATTAAACATATCATTAAATGTTAATTTCCAACCTATTTTGGGTTCATTTTAAGCAAGAAATATACACATTTTTAAGCAATAGTATAAACTAAACTAAACTAAAATAAAAACCCAATCGCTGGGTTTCTCCGTATTTCACCCAGCGCTGGGCTGTTTTTAACCCAGCCTTTTTTTTTAGAGTGTTACATGTGTAAGTACACGCATAAAGCAAATAACAAATGACACAAGAAATGTTACTAACAAAAGATACTAGGTTTTCATAAATACCTGCTTATAAATTTAATCTGGAAGAATTGGTAAAAGAATGATTAATATGCAATGAAAAACTATAGCCTATTAGTGATTAATTAAACAGTCTCTATTGGACTAAGTAGTACAAATAAATACTACACTCTAATGAGTAGATATTTAATAATTTAGCTCATAATAAAATATATTAGACACCATTAGAAAATGTTATATATTATAATTATTTTAAATATTAAAACCTATCAATATTGTATTACTTGTTTGAAAAACTAGTTATATGCAATACATACTAGTTAGTCTACATAAATACAAGGTGTCCTTTGTTAAAATTTATGTATTAACTAACACGAATGAACAATGATAAATATTTCACTTTTTATTCATCTTTGTTAATGTTAATAAATATACAGTTGTTCATGTAAGTTCACAGTGCATTAACTAATGTTAACAAACACAATTTGTGATTTTAATAATGTATTAGTAAATGCTAAAATTGACATTAACTACAATTAATAAATGCTGTGTAAGTATTGTTCATTCTTAGTTCATGTTTACTTATGTAGTTAACTAACCTTATTGTAAGGTGTTACCAGTATTTCCAGTTTATCTCCACGAGTGCTGGAAGGTAAATTTCCAACAGCAAGATTGAGCCACACTGTCTAAGATGCTACTGATTTATGACATCTTCCTTGGTTTTGTTTTTCTTACAAGTTTATACAAAAGAAAACAAGGACATAAAATAACACTTGCAGTTTTGTTTTTTCTTACCTCTCAAATCCAGCAAATGCTGTCAGTTTTTCAGTCCGAAGGAGCCTGAAGATTACAAAGTAGGGTACAAAAAGAGCTTGGCTGCATGAAGCCTACAAAACAAAACTGTTCCCTGAATGCCTTCTCAGAGTTATTGTCTTAACTACATGGCGTTTCTTTCAGTGTCTTATATCCAAGTCAAAGCACAATGACCCTTTTTCAGAGCAGAATCTGTCATGATGTATTCACAGCTACGTAATTTAACACCTCAAGAAAAAAAAACACATTTCTAAAAATATCTTCTTTTATGTTTCACAAAAGCAAAAGTCAAATATAGGTGATGTGAACAATATTGACAATTGTTGGTTTAGGATGAACTATCCCTTTGTCATTTTATTGTAAAAACACTGTTTGAGAAAAGACTTCTTAAGTCTATAAAATGTTTCATGTTCAGAAGAGAGCTCTCAAAATCCTTTGTAGCTCTGATCTGAATCATTCCGATTATTAACAGTAATATCTAATCACAGAATGTTCTGCAGCACACTGGTTTTGTAGATATAAAAAGCATTTCTGTTGCACTTGTGTTTTAACTCTGTGAATCGATTCGCCCTAATCATCATCTTCATTAATACCTGCACATCCTTCATCCAAACATTACTGACCCTGTACAACATCTGTTGACTGTGATCCAGCGCCATCCAGTGTCACATAACAGAAAATCAGTTCGAAGGTGCCATATCACACTTGCAGACCTCTAGTGTTCATTGCGTACATTACAATTCAGCTGTCAATTTTTTTTAGCAGAGAGAACGCAGTGAATGGGTGGAGA
The DNA here is from genome assembly GCA_019740295.1 of Labeo calbasu. Classification (NCBI taxonomy): domain Eukaryota; kingdom Metazoa; phylum Chordata; class Actinopteri; order Cypriniformes; family Cyprinidae; genus Labeo; species Labeo calbasu. The sequence continues at coordinate 43,204 of JAHKKF010528756.1, forward strand.
CAGGCCTCTTGTGGCTACCACCCTTTCTAAAGACACTGCATTCAACTCCAATGAAACGTAAGAATATCATATTTCATAGTCTAACACACTTTTCTACCAGTTCTGAAAGCTTTTAGGAGTCATACAATTTTCAGCGACATTTGAAATAATATTAAACACTGATTCCCCATCATTTTGTGTAATACATATTCTAATAAAGGGTTAAACTATAAAATATGTTTTCTCACAGGTTTGCAAGAGGAAGAATATTTCGGAGAAATATCCCAGCATCAAGTTAGTCATGCAACTGCATATCACAGAAGTGATATTTTACATTTGCCTAAAGAATAAATATGATATTTATGTTACTTCATAACTGGTAAAGGGTTTTTGGCTTTGTGTATGCAAAGGAGGGGCTCAAGGATGAGGCTCAACTCAAGCTCCAATTTACCCCCTATGAGACTACTAAATGGATGAAGATAGCTTCTGTATATAGGGCAGAATATCTTAAAGGAGGCAGGGAGGAAGAGAAATGCCAGAAGGACTGTTGCTAAAGTGAGGCAAGCAGCAGCTCATACCTAAAGGCTGATTAGAAGATTAGATAAGCAGCTTCTTCTGAACCTTATAAGAATTTAATTTAGAGGCAAACATACCGTAATATAAGGGATTTGTATTTATACAAGCACTTTGGTACTGCAGAGTTACATCAAGCTGTTAAATTTCATATCATAACATACCATGCATTTAACGAGCCATCACAAAATAACATTGTATGGGTATAATTGGTTTTCATTCCCAGCTACCAAACCTCTGGTGCTACAAAACTGCTCAACAGTGAACAGATGTAACATCAGCACAGCAAATGCATACCCTGATTGTAGCCAAATTACTTAAATCTAGCATTAAATAGCCACTGAAAACCTCATATGAATTATGATTTTTTATATATTCACATAGCCCACATCCCAACCATGTTGACTTACTCTTGTTTCACGTCAGGTAGGCTATAGGCAATAGAGTGTTATCATGACGTGTGATCAATCGGCCATATGGCAGCACAGAACGCCACTGAACCAAATGGAACTTGCAAATTTTGCTGATTATTGCTGCTGAAAATTGTCAATTATTGTCATGTTTTGGGCTGTACTAATCGGTCGGACCGGGAAGAACATTTTTAACAGTACTATAGGGGTCAGTGTTTTGGTTATGGTGTTTTGGGCCTATACTCAACATGGAAGCCTAGAACTACTGAAGCATGGTATGTTTAGAAATATATTTTCAAAAATTGTCTTGGCAGTGATTGGCAATAATACTTGGGTAACACTGTTGACAGTCAGTTAATCCACTATTGACACGTTTGCTAGTTTAACCAATATTAGGGGAAAGAGAGAGAACATAACTTCTAGCGTTTCATCCATGTGCTTCTAGAGAAAATATCATCATACTGTGCAAATTATGCAAGAATGGGACAAACTATTCCTTTTGGAGGGTGGGTTTTCTAGTGGGTAACTTAGTTGACAATGGTTTTTCGGACACACATAAAACAAGTTATATTGCAATAAACACTTGTATGTGATATGAATTTTTGAAAGATATGGCTTTTTGAACATATAGCAGTGTGATTGGGAAAAATATAATTGTGTACTAGAAAATTAAGCATTGGGGCTTTATATTAATGTAAATATATTAAAAATATACTTCACGGACATGAGATGTACCCACAATTATAGAATGACCCATAGACTGCCAAAAGATATATACATTAAAAAAAAAATCAAGGCAAGGAGTGCAAAAAAAAAAAAATAGTCATTTGTGGCTGGCTAAACCTAACCAGAATTTCAGGGCAACAACCTTCACAACATTCATGTTCGTTCTTATCATTTCCAGTCAGGTAGATGAAATTTAGGCTAATATCTTAATTAATACTGCTTGTACATATCTTTACCACCTATTAACTTTAGTTTGTCAAAATTATTGCTCCCTTTCCTGCTTACGAAGTCCTTCTAGCAATTTTCATATGTTTTTCCATGGTTTAGACAACATTAATTAGCAGTAAAATGTATTCAGTAGTATATTAACCTTGCAATTCATGCTGTTGTTTACATCCGAGTATCGCCAATATGGCTGCAAATCGTGACGTAAGTGCAAACCCTCTATATAATTTATCACAAAATTACAAATTTTATATACTATATATTTAATATACATTTATAATATTTTAAACCTTGTTTTAAAATAATAGGTTTGCGTAGAAAACTCTAGATAGTATATTTTGCATAATAAATAGCACATAACAAAGTTAAACAGGCTACTTGCAAGTTTTGCATTCCGCATTGCGACAAAATTAGTTGTAAATGTTCGTTCTGAAAGTCTTGGGATTTGATACTCTTCTCAGCTAATAAACATCTGCAAGGTAACAGCCATCATTTTGTGATTAACACAAAGTTACCTTCACTTGTTGTTTGACGCCAGAGGACCTCTAGGCTGACGCCTTCATGCGCTTTGGGTTTTTAACAAAAGATGGGGCGGGGTCAAAAGAGGTTCAATCATCCGATTGGCTAGAACTGACAGCAGACAGGAGGAAAACACAGCATTGCGGCATCTGATTGGTTGACAGGTTGGTATCAAAGTGAAAATATGTGCCTCTAGCTCTTTACTGTTGCCAGGGCGTCAATGGCGGAACTCCGCGGCAGAAGTTAATATGACACAAGACAGGATCGCATAAGGTAATACAGGAAAAAATCGCTTAAAAATAGCTCATGTTTTTGTTACAGTTTATTTTTCACTGCTAAGTTAGAGATGTTGTCTCTTCGTGAGCAGGTTTATGGGTGGAGCAGTTTGAAGAACTTACTGTAATGAGTTAAAGTGATGAGTGTTGGTGTGGCGATCCTCTTAGAAGAGCCTGCTGCTTTTTGAGTTTGAAAATAATTGTTAAATATTTTATTGTTTTTCATAGCTGACACTGATATTAGATGTTTTTTAGATGCTTACATATTTGTACTGCTCTTTTCTCATCTGACTTTCATTTTTACTGTTTTGGACATGTGTAAACATGTTGAGTGTGCACGATGCATCAGTATGGCCCATAGAGACTGACTGCGCTTTACATAACTGTCTTGTTATGCTTGGACTGGACCAGAAGAGGAATAACCGTAAAGCTGAATGCATAAGATCTCTGATAGTTTATAAACACCTTTGTTTGTTTGTTTAAATCCATCTTTACTTCATCTTAATAGAAGGGCCCTTTAAACCATGGCCCTTATCAGTGAACGGTCAGATTGTGAAGTAGGACACATCATTCTCAGATCAGAGACATCTCACACTGGAATTCCCAACATTGTCTTTTGGCAGCAAAAATCTAGGTCATTCGTGTCCCTCTGAAAGTTAGCCAGTCCTCCGCTGTACTCCCTGATGAATTCACTTGTGGGAAAGGATTCTGGAAGAGCAATAGATAATGAAATTGCTTGTCTTAATGCTCTTTGCCTAGATTACTAACCCCAGTCTGGATGAGATCCCTGCTGCTAAATCGCAGGATTAGACAGTGATTTTGGAGAACCCCTCCCTTTGCCTTGATCACGAAACGTCAAAATTTGCTAAATATGCCGCTGTTGCAACTCATAACATTTTTTTTAGCCACTGATCATAAGGTAGATGAGTGTGGAAACTCGCAGGCTTGTTGGTGCAGGTCACGTTTTGTTATTTGGGTTTCTCTTTCACAGGTGTATAGATGAAAGGGTGTTATGGAGAGTTAAACACAGGTTCATTCTCTGTTCTGTGCAGTGAGGTCAGCATCTTTGTGTTAAACAAGGGTAAACTGAATAGCTTGCTGACAATCCACCTGTCCGGTATTTGTGTTCACGTACACGCATAAACAAATAGGCAGCTGACTTCTCTTGCACAATGACATTAGTGTTACACAGGCACTATTGTACAGAAGTTGTAGTTTTGATTCAGTCATGCTTGTGAATTTAAGCCACATGGGCACATGGAAGAAAAGTGCAGTTGTTTTCACTTCATCTTTAACGGAAGTGGTTTCATTGTAGCATGCTAGCCTTAAAACGGATCAGTAAAGACGTGAGAGCTAATTAAAAGGTAGGCATTAATATGTAGCTTTAAGTAACTATTTTGGATCCTTGTGTACAAAATGCGTACCTTTTGAAAAGGTACTGCCGCAATGACAGCTTTTGTACTTTTTTTTTTCTTTTCTGAAAGTGTTTTGTCATTGTAGTTGTGGTATAGTTATTGTCCATGTTGTGACTGGTCATTAGCAGAGCAAACACTAGGCCCAATATTATTTTAAAAGTACTAGCCAAAGTCAAAAGTTTACACACACCTTGCAGAATCTGCAAAATGTTACTTACTTTACCAAAATATGAGTGATTATACATTTTATATATATATATATATATGTATATATATATATATATATATATATATGCATGTTATTTTTAAATACTGACCTGATATGACCTGATATTTCATACAGGAGAAAAATAATAGCTGAATTTATAAAAATGACCCCGTTCAAAAGTTTACATCCCCTTGATTCTTAATACTGTGTTGTTACCTGAATGATCCACAGCTGTATTTGTTTAGTGATAGTTGTTCATGAGTCGATTTTTTTACAGTTACACTGCCCGCTGTTCTTCAGAAAAATCCTTCAGGTCCCACAAATTCCAAAATTCTTTCATTTCAATTCATTTTTGTGTATTTGAACCTTTTCCAACAATGACTGTATGATTTTGAGATCTATCTTTTCACACTGAGGACAGCTGAGGGACTCATATGCAACTATTACAGAAGGACACGATGCGTTAAGAGCTGGGGGTGAAAACTTTTGAACAGAATGAAGATGTGTACATTTTTCTTATTTTGCCTAAATATATTATTTTTTTCCATTTAGTACTGCCCTTCAGAGGCTACAGAAAATGCTTACATGTTTCCCAGAAGACAAAATAAGTTAAATTTACCCTGATCTTCATATTCAAAACATCACCTCCAGCTCTTTATGCATTGTGTTTCCTTCTGGAGCATTAGTGAGCGTTTTCAGTTGTTTTCAGTGTGAAAAGATGGATCTTAAAATCATACAGTCATTGTTGGAAAGGGTTCAAATACACAAAAATGCTGGAAAACCAAAGAATTTGTGAAACCTGAAGGATTTTTCTGAAGAACAGCAGGCAGTTTAACTGTTAAACTGTTAACAGTTAAACGAGGGACTCATGAACAACTATCACTAAACAAAAAACACATCTGCGGATCATTCAGGTAACAACACAGTATTAAGAATCAAGTGTATGTAAACTTTTGAACAGGGTCATTTTTATAAATTCAGCTATTATTTTCTCTGGTGGACTATATGTAAACATCTTTTATGTGAAATATCATATTCAAGTTAGTTCTAAATAAAAAATGACATGCATTCTGCAAGGTGTATGTAAACTTTTATCTTCAACTGTAGCTTTTCGATGTTAACATTGAAACTTTTTAAAACTATATATGGTTAGTTGAATTTTTATATATCCATTAAGTGTTGGTTTTGCTCTGTGTTGTATTTGGGTTGGTTACAGATTTGTTATCTAAACCTGAAGTAGCACAAACAGGCACAGCAGTGTGTCACAGATTGATGTCATCCTATCAAAAACTGTGGCTCACACTGTTGTGCTGTTCTTTGACTCACTGCTTCAATTTAGTAGCGTGTGTTTATAGCACACACATCTCATCAGGTCTTGTTTTCGATATATATATATATATATATATATATATATATATATATATATGTAGCCTTCAGGCCGGCGATTCATTTCCATGACTCCTGTGATTTTTGCACTGCTTCGGCAGTTGACATGGATGTGGTTTCTCAAGGTTATAGTGTCTGAGCCTTTTAGTCATAACTATACGTGACTGCATCATCCTCTTTTGCTGAACTTCAACAGATAAGGCTGTGAATGCGTTGTAATGATTCAGAACACGCTTCCTCACATCCACATGACGTGGAAACGATGGCCTGATGGTTTCATAAAGTTGCTGTTCAGTTTTTTATGAGCATGGAGAACAGACCTGTGTGGAATTTCATGCTCCGGTTATTATTATTTTAGCTTTGTTAGCCTGACATTTTCCGAAGTGGGCGTGTTTTGGTTTTAGCCTTTCTCTTGAATGTTTTCTAACCCCCGTAAATGATAAATCCAGTCTAAGTAAAGTTAGCTTTATCGATGGAAATGTTTTCATGTACTTTACCTTGATATTTGTGCTTTGGCAGAGGTCAACAAGGATGTCAATTGAGGCAGAGGCGTTGCTGCAGGAGGCGAAGGAGAGCATCGAAGCAGCCCAAAACTACAGAAGCGAGCTACAGCAGAGACTGCATGGACTCAACCAGGCACGCAAACAGGTACGGCTGTGACTCTCTGCACTGCTGCTGAAAGAATAAATAGGTTTCCAATAACAAGCAATGTGCCAGTCCATACTGCTGTGCAGCGTGACACAATAACAGCCAATCAGAATGTATTTCATATACACGCTAGTATTTTAAAACGATGATATTTCACAGTGGGCAGGGCAACCCAGTGTGACACTGCAGAAATCAGAGTTGGCTAAAATTCTGAATTTAATACTTGGCTATATTTCAGTTCATAAGTTTGAGTTTAATTGGTGATACCGCAGAAAAAGTTGAATTGAAATTTGATGGGGAGTTTACCACCTGAATTATAATTTAATGAAATTCAACAGGTAATCTGGGAAATTTAATGTTGTTCCACCTAAAAATTAGAAGTGTGCAGTATTATTTTAATATTAATTATATAATATTATAATATTTATTCATATTTGAAATTAGTTTTTATTTTTATATTATAATATTATATATTAATTTATTAAATACAATGAAATATGGCTAATTATAAATTAATTAAATATTAAATAAATAAAATCAAATATTTTATCTCTCTATCTATAAATAAATGTATACATTTATAATTAATTTATAAATAAATGAATTAAATATTAAATTAAAATATTTTATAATTTAAATGTATATATTTATTATATTTTATCATTACATATTTTATCTATCTATCTATCTATAAATAAATGTATAATTAATCTGTAAACAAATGTATACATTTATAATTAATTTATAACAATTAATGAAATATTAAATAAAATATGCTGTCTGTCTTTAAATAAACTTAAATGTATAATTAATGTATTAATTAATAAATTAAATATTAAATTAAATATTCTAACTATCTGTGAATACATTTAGAAATAAATTAAATATGAAATAAATTTTTTATCTATCTATCTATAAAACAATTTATACATTTCTAAATAATTTATAAGTAAATAAATTTAATATTAAATAAATAAAATGTTCTATCTATAGATAAATTTAGAAATGTATAATTAATTTAGAAATAAGTTAATTAAATATTAAATAAATTAAATATTCTAACGATAAATAATTTAGAAATGTATAATTAATTTAGGAATAAATAAAATATTAAATAAATCTATAAATAAAATGTATACATTTATAATTTATAATTATAAATAAATTAATTAAATAGTGTATAAATAAAATATTAAATAAATAAAATATAAATAAAATATTCTATCTATCTGGCACACAACCCTAGCAGAAATAGTTATAGAAGTATTAGAAAAAAATCCCATCTCATCTCTGTTGCTTATCTCTTGTCTCAGTGATGGCCGGCTATGATAAAAACAGATTTACATGGAAGAGATCGCTGTTTTTGTCTTTATCTCATCCCGTCTGGTTAGGACACATTGTTACAGTCAAGCCAAACCCATAGAGACAGTAATGAAATTGCTATTGATCTTACCCAGCATGCACTATTGCTTACAATAATACAACAACATCATCAAACACGCTGTTAAAAATGGCAGAAACAATTCAGCTTCACAAAGGGAGTGGTTCCCTACACAGTAGCCAAATAATGCGACATATGCGGGTGCTTCTGAGAGAAAGCGAGGGTAAATGATACTCCTGCTGTCTCGGTGAAGTGAGTCGGTTCCTCTATGCCAGGAAGCCGGTTGGTCAGCACAGAAGGGCTGATTCATGCCGCACGTCTCCCGGGGTGGCTGTAGGATGTAAAGCCGGCCTGCTGCTCGCTGTTATCTTCAGACTTGGCTTCTGGCATCTTACCCAACTTCCTCCTCCCCCCACCTCCCAGAATGCCTCGTTTAGAGTGTAAACAAGGCTGTAATTTCCTGCTCTTCGTATGAGACAGTAAACTGTTTCTCAGAGAATGAGGAGCACTCGCTCCTCACATCCTGCACAGGACAGAGAATTAAACCAAATTTTTAGGATCATTGACTAGTGATTGTGTGACGCCCCACGGTACTGTGATTAACCTCACAGCGTGTGCAGCTGTCTGAGGGAGATCCCATATGTGCATCCCATCTGATATGATCATATCACATGCTCTGTTATTCACAGCAAGGACAAAACATTTGTGGTCAATCTTTGGGTCAAACTACAGTTTTTTTCTGCATGAGTAGAAGTACTTCCAGCTTCCGGTTGTAGAGACTCGTCTGTATTGAGATTCCTCTTGTATTAAAAGAAATGACGCTTCCTGGTCAGTCTGATGTTGTATCTTTCACATTAGCTGTTTCTAGTCTACTTCCTCTTTAAGTTGTTACACTAGGTCACTGAGGCTTCCTTAAAACCTACATATGGCCTCTGTTTCTCATCGCCTGTCACCCATGAGCCAGAACATGAGAAACACATGAAACAAAATGGCATAATCTGCATGTTCAGGTCCAAATCAATATCAAAGTATCCTGAATTTTTATTTCTGTACTGATATTCTCTCAGCAAAAAAACTATTAAACTGTATTATTATTATTATTATCATCATCATCATCCTGCTCAGGTACTACAGATTAAAATTAACTTGTATATTATATTATATTATATTATATATTTAGGACTACAGATTAAATTTTTATTGTTGTTGTTGTTTATTATAATTATTATTATTATTATTATTATTATTATTATGCTCAAGTACTACAGATTAAACTGAATTTTGTAGCTAGATATTCTCTCATCAAAAATTTATATTTACATTTTCAT
>JAHKKF010528763.1:3262-15318 GCA_019740295.1 Labeo calbasu
GTGTTGGCAGTGTATGTACAAATCTACCCTATAATGATAAAAATACATGCAGTGGTTTTTAATTAATCTGTAAAAATAATATCCCCTTTTTCAAGTCGTTGTGCCGTTACACCTGCAGATGCCGCTCCCACCATAGTTGATTGACTTGAGCTCTCACCTCAGACCAGCTGCCACAGTCCAGAGCAGGGATGTAAGGCGACTGATTGAGCGAACTGATTGGGATTGAGCGACTTAGGTGTTGTGTTGCTGGATGTAATAATGATCATAGCGATCGTCATTTACTCCCGACATCTGAGCCGCTGAAGATGCAGTAGATTACGTTTGTTTGTGACGGGAATGCGCCTCCCGATCTACATATATCCGTCTGTGTTCGTGCGAATCATTCATGATCCAGCTTCACTTACGGCAGAAGTGAGTATAAGCGTTTTTTTATGAATCACCTCTCCACTGCCCCTGGCTGTCCATTTGTAAACATTTTTTTTTTACAGTAGAATGGTGAATTTCAAATTGTTTGGAAAACAATTGCTTCTCTGAAGTCATGGCCGATGAAGGGTGTATTTTATTTCTTCCCCAGCTGGTTTCTGACTGTTGGTTTATTTTTGGTGAAAAAATGATTACATAGCCTATTGAACTGTTTGTTTGTTTGTTTTGTGTTTTGTCACCTGAGGTTTTTATTTGTCTATAAAATTTGGTCAGGACCTCCCAATTGGTATTTAGACTCTGATGATGAAAAACATAGAATTGAAGGAGGGTGTCCTTTTTTCCCGTGACTGTATTGTATGTACGGTATATACATAGTTGTGTGTGTGGTTTACATCTATGAAAAAATACCTGGCCTGCTCCCTTTGCCACAGTTTTCAGTGAAAGAGCAGCATATTTTTGTCCTTGAGCTGCTGTTTTTTTCACAAAGAGGGCGGCAGAACATCCAAGGACTCCTAGCAAGAAACCAACTTTGCTGAAGAATTCAGCGTCTAAATTGAACCCTTGATATCTGTGTGTAGGCATGCCTTTACTTATTATGAAGTGCCTTAAGTGACTAAGGGACAGATCTCTACCACTTCGTTTGGACATGGCTCTCAGGATTCTTGCTGTGATTTCACACTGCACATCATCGGAGGATGACGCTTTACAGCACTGTCTCTCACACTCCTCCTCAAGTTGCTTCCGGAGCCTTTCAATATTCTTCTGAATCTGTTTAATTTCATCAGTAGTCTTCTTTGCATTTTTCATTGTTGTACTTGAAGTCCATTTCTCCAAAAGCGAAAATGTGACATTAGTTGCAGTACCCACTCCAGCTGTGATCCCAGCTGTCCATGCCAGCAAGGGTGCAGCCAGGCCTCCAGTCAGAAATGTTGCAATTCCTGTTCCAACTAGAGCGGCAGACCCAACCACAGTTGCTGTGTTTGCCACCAACTGGCCTGCATTAATCACCTCCCTAATCTCTTCTAGCTCATTGGCCAAAGCAATGAGATGATCTGCACATTTCTTCTGCTTTTCAATCCAACGGTACAGCTCATCGCACAGTTCGTCTGCCACACCCATAGTAGAAGAGGAAAATGGAGGAACTGGAATTAGAAGAAAAAAAATTATTTCGATTCTGAAAATTAGTCTCAAATGAAAAAGATGACACATAAAGGCACCATGTTCGCTTCAGAAAGACTGTGACGAGTTTATAAACCCAGAGCAAGAGTTGTGATGATGTATTGCAATGGATATCCATACACCTTCAACAAAGGCGGAGAATTTCTGCTACAGGGGATGCTAGTACTTTAAGACCTGAACAGTGCACTGTTTCTTGATGATTAACTAATCTTGTATGTTTCATTAGTGACCTCTGGCTGCTGACAACCATGGGGAATTTTAACCCATCCCCAAAATAAACTGTGCATTAAAAATTATTATACGGCTCACTGAAATGCTTGATTCAAGGTCAGTTATTCCCCCATAATGATCATCCTCAATAGAAACTCTGTATAATGGCTACTCATCCAGCATTTCTTTAAAGTGATAGTTCCCCCCAAAATGAAAACTGCTCACCCTCATGTTGTGTCCAAACCTGTAAAAGCTTTGTTCATCTTCAGAACACAAATTAGGATACTTCTGATGAAATTCGAGAGCTTTCTGACCCTGCATAGACAGCAACACAGCTACCACGTTCAAGGTCCAGAAAGGTGGTAAGAACATCGTTAAAATAATCCATGTGACATCAGTGGTTCAACCGTAATGTTATGAAGCTTACATTTTTTTGCACAACTTTTTGTTGCTGCACCCTAGCACTATTTTAAAGAGCATCAAGAAAATACAAATAGTATTGTAGTAGCTTCGTAAAATTACAGATGAACTACTGATATCACATGGACTATTTTAACAATGTCCTTACTACCTTTCTGGCCCTTGAATGTTGTAGTTGCGTTGCTGTCTTTGGAAGGACAAAAAGCTCTCGGATTTTATCCAAAATATCTTACTTTGTGTTCAGAAGAAGAACAAAGCTCTTATGGGTTTGGAATGACATGAGAGTGAGTAATTAATGACAGAATTTTCATTTTGGGGGAAAACGATTGCACATTATTTCTTTAAATGTCTGTCCTGTATGAACTTGTTCATTCATCTTGGCTTAAAGATGCTTTCTAGGAACTGTTTTTCTTCATGGATGCTTTGCGTTTAATGAGCTAATACAATATTACATAAAATCAGTATTTGTTGTCTAATTATATACTTTTGTGGCAACTAGCTGCATAATAAGCTGGATAAATATTATTCATAACTGGACAGTTATTATTATTAACTGGCTGGATGTACATTACTCCTTACATATTGACAGACTCTTGGTCTTGTAAAAGATCTTTTCTTGTAAGTTCTTCTATGTCCTATGGCCTTTTTAGATCTCAAGTGGCAGGAAAGCTGGCCAGAAAAAGAGATTGAAAATGCACTGCTGTGCAGTTCTTCCTCCTGGATAAAATCAGAGATAGAACACCAAAAGGAAACTAGATAAAAAAGTTCGTCAAGACAAACTTTCGGTTGGCTTGAGAAAGCCAGACCAGAAAGTTTAAAACAGTTTGAAAAGTTTAAAAAGTTTAAAAAGTTAACTTTTTTTTTTTTTAAAGTTTTAAGTTTGAATGGTTTTCAGTCTGAAATATTTTGAAGTTTTAAGGTTTGAATGCAGTCTGTCAGTTATGTCTGACAACTTGAGAAATATATGGACAACACCATTAAATTAGGTTAAAAAAAAAGTAATGGTCTATCAGCATTTAAGAGATTACAGGTTTTGCATACTTACTATATTGGGCTTTACTGAAAGTTATGAAAAAATAAATTAGTTTATATGCATTTTTTTATTTTGTCACCTAAATGAAACATTTTCAAGTCTTGAACTGAGATCTTGAATGATTAGCTATTATCCTGTGGCTCCCCCGTGTGGACAGCGTTAGCATTATGCCCTTAATCTCTAAACCACAATAAGAAAAATTGCCACTATTTTTTCTATGTTAAAAAATAGTTTTTTTAAATAAGAAAGAGTTATTTTAACAAAAAGCATTGAACTGAAAAAAATGTAACACAGGGAATTCTGAGAATGTCAATTTACAGTTTTTTACCGTCTTTTACCGTTAACCATTTAACAGGTTTTTATTGTAGAATTTTTACAGTTTTTTACCATTAAATTCATTTTTTTTACAGTGTAATACAGTGGTCAACATTTGAAGTGTAACAAAACCTTTCATAAAAGTTGTCCTAAAACCAGATCCACTTCAAATGTTGACGACTACATGGATAGAGCTTGCTGTAGCAGTTGCTGTGTGTTTCAGAAAGTTTTCATGACCATGTAGCACAGAATCATCATGTAAGCGTATAACCGCGATATCCGAAATCTCTAATCGTATCTACTGGTATATCACCCACTCCTAAGTGTGCACAGATTTCAGCTGTACATTCCGCTCCTAATGGCTTACTATATACAGTTTAAAAAGGTTTGTTAATGACATTTACCAAATTACTATAACTTATGATTTATTGCACCAGGTGGTTGCTGGAGTTTCTTACCTCATCAGTTTGCATTGCACGTCTACTTGTTAACTAGTGTGCATTCAAACTGGAGTTAAGTTGGTCAGTGTGGTAGCCCAGGCACACGCAAATAGTAATGCATGTGGTTCACATGGCTCTTTGAAACAGCAGCAGTACATATGTCTTGGCAATAGATCTGCTTGTTTGGGGTGTGTTTTGTTCTATCCTGTCCTGTTTTCATTCTTTTCATGTGTCTGGATATACGCACGTCCACTGATGCAGCAGTTTATATTCTTACACTCCGCAGCATGCATATATTGGCTTGTATTGTTCATATCTTATGTCGCCTGCTTTGTTGGATGATTATTTCATATACATAGTATGTGTAGCAGCAGTATTTCTTGCATGCTCACACGCAACATGTCTGTGGATGTATTGGCAGTAGCAAGTCTCGGTACTTGCTTCGCTGCATCAGCGTAACAAACAGAGATAACGAAGTAAAAAAATACTATATATTTCTGTTTCTATCTTGTTACTTCAGATGATATGGATTCTCCACAGAGAACTGGTCTTTCTTCTGAACCTCCTCCTTTGCCAGATGCAACAGCACGCTTTTTGATTAGACATGGATTTGTGCTTTGATTCTGTGTTTTCACCTACCTTGACACCTAGTTTTGTTGATCTGCCCACACATGACATGGCTTATGTACAGGATTCTGTTGTAGATAAACTAGTTCCAAATCAGCATAGAATGGCTCAAGAAATTGCTGATATTAAAAATGACCAACAGCAACAGAAAACAGTGGACAGAAAAATTTCCTTGAGTATTATCGAACTCAGAGTTCATCAAATGTAAGCTGGTGGTTGGAACGCTTGGAAAAGCAAGTTAAACAGGACATGGAAGCTATCATAAAACCTCTTCAAACAGCTATTGAGAAACTGCAATCAGGCTTTCTTGATCAAACCCAACAGATTCAATTAGTTTCTCAAGAGTTCACTTCACTCAAACAAGATAGTATTAACCATACATCAGTGATTCCTATTCCCCAACCTCCTCCTCCTCCTACTACTACTCATTTTCCTTCACCAGCTCCAATCCTGTATTAGCTACCAATCCTGTATCCACTTCAGTTGTTGTCAATGATGTAGCCAATGCACCTTATGTGTTACAATCCACCATGCAGCAGGGTCTTCCAGATCAAGGTTCATTTGGACCAACAGACTTATTTATGACTAGTTTGGATATAAGTCGACGCTTTAGCGGAAGGGTTCCTGTTAAGTTGGAGTTTCCTACATTTGGTAGAATTGAAGATGATCCAGATCTGTTAACATATATTGAGAAATGTCAGGATTATTTAGCTCTGAATCCACTTTCCAGTGAAGAGCTGACCGCCACCCTTCGAAATGTACTGCACAGTACTGCCCGTAGCTAGATTTTCTATTTCTGTGTGGGTTGAGTTCAAGACTAGCTTTTTATCAGCTTTCTTGTCAGAAGATTATGTTGATGAATTGGCAGAGAGAATCTGTTATAGAGTACAAGGAGAAAATGAGAGTATAAGGGATTTTGCATACATCTATTACTCTCTTTGTAGACGTTGGAAACCGGAAATTACGGAAGAAGAGGTAATCAAACTCATCTTGAAAAATTGATAAATCCTGCCAGTGAGTTAAGAAGGAGAGTGTCCACAGTAGATAAATTAGTTCGTTTAGGACAACAACTGGAGAAAGACAACAACAAAACCAACAACAATATGAGCAGCCTAAACGTTTCTTATCAGTCTTATCAGTGTTTTGTTGGAAATGCAAAGGGTCACATTCACCTGCATCTTGTCATCACTACCCTTCCTCTAAGAATAAAGATACTTCAAGAAATAGTAATGCACCCAACTCTGGTCATCAGTCACAGCCTACAGTAAGTACTGTAATCAAACAATTCTGAGATCAAAGACCAGCCTGTTGGTAAATATAAAAGCGACCAATCCCTTTACTGGCTACAGGTGATACTAGCCCTCCTCAGCTGACGGTTTCTCTAGTGGTCCGTCAGTGGAAAGGAGATGTCATTGTAGATACAGGATCTTCTTTCACGCTCCTTTCAAAAAAACTTTGGACTAAGTTGCCTGGAGAAGAATTGCAAGAGTGGGTGGAAGGGCCATTGTACCTGGCTAATGGTGAAGCCAAACAACCTCTAGGATGGACTGAGATGGAAGTTCAAGTAAATAATCACACATCCACAGCTGGAAGAGGAAGGGAAACTGATGTTGCTAGAACAGCTGCAACAAAATTCTGATGTATGTAGCAATAAACTCGGATACACTAAGTCACCAAATTTTTCTTACCCAGGAAGTGCCTGTTAAACAGAAAGCTTATCGCGTTTCTCCAGCCAAACTGAAAGCTATGAAAGAACTCACTGATGAAGTAATTGAACCTTCCTCATCTGCTTGGGCTTCCCCAGTGGTCTTTATCCCAAAGAAGACCGGGGGATTACGCTTCCGTGTAGATTATCGAAAACTTAACGCTATTACACAGAGCGATGCCTATTCATTGCCCAATATTGAAGAAATTCTGAAATCTTTAGCTGGTGCTTCCATATTCACTTTACTCTATTTGAACAGTGGTTACTGGCAGGTGCACATGGTTTCAGATAGTCAAGACAAAACTGCCTTTGTGTGTTCCTTTGGGCTATTTCATCTATTAAAAGACCATGCCCTTTGGCCTTAAAAATGCACCTTCTACGTTTTACGTTTAGTGAAGAGAGTATTGGGAGACCTCAGAAGAAAGGTTTGTTTAGTCTATCTAGATGACATAATTATTTTCTCCCCTAACAAAGACCAACACTTACAAGACCTGCAGCTGGTGTTGAATAAGCTGAGAGAAGCCAGACTCACAGTAAACATGAAGAAGAGTAAGTTCTTCCAGAGCACCTTAAAGTTCTCTAGACACGTTGTGTCTGAAGATGGTATACAAGTTGACTCTGAGAAGACTCAAGCCATCCGTGACTTCCCAATACCTACCAATTTAAAAAGCCTCCAACGTTTCCTCAGCATGGCAGGTTGGTGTCATAGATTTGTGCCGAATTTTTCCCAAATTGCTGAACCCCTAACAGCACTGAAGCGAAAAGGGGTATGATTCAAATGTACTGCCGCATGTCTTTGACAATCTTAAACAACATCTGATGGAACCTCCTATTTTGGGGCACCCAGATTTTAATTTATCTTTGGTGGTCTATACATACTCCAGTGACGTTGGCCTTGGAGCAGTTCTTTGTCAGCAAAGATGGCCAGGAACAGAAGAAGTTCTTGCTTATGCAAGTCGTACTTTGAATCGGGCTGAACAGAATTATTCTACTACCGAACAGGAGTGTCTTGCCGTAGTCTGGGCACTTGAAAAGTGGCGATATTATCTAGAAGGACGCTACTTCACCGTCGTAACAGATCATTCTTCATTGAAATGGGTATTTAAGACCAATAAACCCAGTACCAGACTGATGAGGTGGGCACTATGCCTACAAAAGTTCACCTTTGCTGTTGAGTATAGGAGAGGAAAATACAATGTTGTTCCTGATGCCTTGTCCCAAATTCCGTCTGACCAATCCAATTTGACAACCGTCTGACCGGTCCAATTTGACAACCTGGAGGAGGAGGATAAACTTTATTTGTCCCCGAGAGGAAATTTATCTTGGACAAAGATGTCCAACCTGTGCTGCAGTGTTGAAAAAAACCAAGAAGGAAACTCCGGCAACTGCCTTTCCCCTCATGCATGAGGAGGTATGGAGAGCTCAACAAGATGATAAAGAAGAGCAGGAAATATATTAAAGTATTCTGGAAGATGGGGAGAAAATCATAAATTCTGTGACAAGGCTGACCATTATTGAGGACAAGGTTTACCGTTTCGCTCTCTGTATCAAGTATGGATAGCTGGACCCTTGCGATCAAGGCTGATAAGTTTCTTTCATGACACCTAGGCAGATATAAGACATATAGGAGGTTACAAGCCTTGGTATGTGAGAAACTGTCAAACCTGTCAGCGTTAAAAACCCAAATCTAAGAAGCCAGCAGGTAAATTACAGCAAACTCAAGCAACAACGCCTTGGGAAATGTTGAATGTGGACCTTATGGGTCCCTTTTCCAGCTGAATTCTTATCTACTCGCTTTTGCTGACTACTATTCCAAATGGGTAGAGATTTTCCTCTTACGAAAAGCAACTGCTGGAATGATGTCCAAGCTGATGGTTAAAGAAATCTTTACTCGCTGGGGAATACCAGATTGTGTGCTTTTTGATCAAGGACCCCAGTTTGTGTCCTAAACATTCTCTGAAACCTGTAAAGGATGGAATTTAACACAGAAATTCACCACGGCTTACCACCCTCAAATGAATTTCACAGAAAGAGTAAAATCTCAACAGACTTCTCAGAGGTCCACTGGACATGGTGTTACAGCCCCAGGATGTTGCTCCGGATACTGCAATGTATAATAATATTGTTCAACTTAAAGATTTAAAGGATCTTGTTGCAATGAATCTTTACAGAGCCCACCTTCGACAAAAGAGGAATTATGACTGTAAAAGAAGGAAACTTTCAAAGTAAATGACAGAATTTGGATGAGTCTCTCAAAAACGGGTCTCCCCTATCATTATTTAGATGTTAGCAGTGAGCTTTTGAACTGTTTTAAATTAATCATTGAACATCTGAATTGCTAGAACCAAGACACCGGAAGTTTGAACTGTTGAAATGAATCCTTGAACGTTTGAACTGTTCGAATTGAATCACTGAACATCTGAATTGCCAGAACCGAGGCATTGAAAGTTTGAACGGTTGAAATGAATCCTTGAACTTTTGAACTGTTCAAATTAAATCACTGAACATCTGAATTTCCAGAACCGAGGCATTGAAAGTTTAAACGGTTGAAATGAATCCTTGAACTTTTGAACTGTTCGAATTAAATCACTGAACATCTGAATTTCCAGAATCGAGACACTGAAGTTTGAACTGTTGAAATGAATCCTTGAACGTTTGAACTGTTTAAATTGAATCATTGAACATTCAAACTGCTACAACACCGATAGTCTGAACTGTTTGCAGTGAATCACTGAACGCTTGAACTGTTTGAATTGAATCATTGAACATCCGAACTGCTAGAACTGATACACCGATAGTCTGAACTGTTTGCAGTGAATCATTAGCTGTGTCCCAAAGTGGAGTGCAAATGATGATTGAAAATACTGAACAGTTTTTTTAATGATGGTGACACACGGCCTGATTTTCGGCTGAGCAAGGAGGCCCTGACAGTGCTGCTGGATCTTCTGAGAAGTGAACGGCAACACAGATGGGGTGCCACAATTGAGACCCTAGTGTTTCTTTTCAGGCGGGCGTGTGGTACATCATACAGAGCCGTCTCCAGAGTGTTTGATATGCCTCGTTCCACTGTCCACTGCATTGTTGAGTTGAGTTGGTGGCCATTCGCCACAAAGAGATTCACCTCCCCGAAGACCCCTGTAGGGTATCAGAGCGAATCAGACAATTTGAAGATTCGATCAGAACATTGTTGAAACCAAAGAGCCAAATTCCACAAAGAGGCCCATGCTAACCAAACCGCATCATAAATCTGTCCTTGGTACCCTGGCGCTAGCCAGGCTGAAGTAAGACTAACCAACCAACTTTCACAGCTTTGAACAACTTGCAACATTAACACAAAAGAACACAATTATTGATAATCCCAACTCAGAAAGGAGATTGTCAATTTTGGGGCAGGAAACCCAAGATCAATGGTCAAAGATACAGCACATCAGGACCATCACATGAGGAAACTTTGTTGGGTGGTGCTCCCCCACCCAAGACAAGAACCAGACTGAAATTCCTTCAAAATTCTTTTGTTCCTTAGAACATGCCCTCAGTTCACAGAATGACAGAGAGACTGTCCTTTTTACCTAAATATGCACCAAACTGATGCTTAAAAGGACTTATGAATGAACATCAGACCATTGCATAACTCCCTACTATGTATGTTACCCACACATCTGTCTATGATGTTCTAATCACTTGTTGTGTATGTTCTTTTAATAATTATTGAATAGCTTAAGGGTTTATATTCGTGTTTGGTATGTATGAGTTTGAAAATTCAAGCTTTGCACATTCCACCGATCAATTCTTTGTCATATGCCTTATATTCATGTTATAGAAATCATGGCCAAATTATACTCTGCAAGAGCGGGGAAATTCTGACCGTGTGACTGATAAGATAACGTGCTGATTTATGTTTTGGGAGGAGAAACATAGCAATACTCCGAGTTAAGACAACATCTAATTGGTCAAGACACAATTTTGGGATGTGTCCAAAGCTGAGTTTAAAACCTCAGGACACCATAAAATTATGCTTTTAGCTATTTCCATCGCTCTTTTAGCCGTTGCTTTTTCGATTTTAGCTGTTGGTTTTAACCATCGCTTTTAGTCAAGCTCTTAGTCGTTGCTTTTTAGCTATTGCTCTTAGTCATCGCTTCTAGCCATGCTTTTTGCTGCCGCTTTTATGCATTCTTTGAACGCTTCCTGGCTTGCACGCCAGCCACTCCTCTGAAACAAAAACATGAGGAGACCGCCACATTTCTTTCTTTTACCTTAATCTCTTCTTTCTTTATAGAGTTTTGTGTTCTAAGTTAAGTTTTGCCGCTAAACCGTGTCTCAGATTTTGTGCCCGCCTCAAAAATTCAACCAGCGTACACAACTCCGTCCTCCAGCCAACGCCCAAGACCTCACTTCGAACAACCACGAACTTCCAGCCAATGAGCAGCCTTGGGAAACCCCCTTTCTGCGAGGACGTCAACAAAAGTGAATCCCTTAACACAAAGGCAACGCAAGTAACCTCCAGATTCTAGCTGAACTGGTGCATTTAATATAAAGTTTAATAACCTCTTTCGGAAACTCAATGCGAGGATTAATTAAATGATTGATGGTTGTTCAGGTCTAAGCAACTGCATATACGTATGCTATAAACTTGGGATTTCATATTTTCACTCTTCTAAACTCATTCTTTACTCATTTTCTCTCTTTCTGCAACGTGAATGAATGTCTATGTGTTAGATTAGTTTATATGTCTTAGGTTTTTCCAATAAATTCCTATTCATATTGAAAAGAGAAGTATCTTGTGTTTTGTGCTTATAAATTAATGTCTTAAACTGCCGACCTTGTTACCGTGTTAATAAATAGTGTTTTCACTATATGTTGGATAGTAATATCCATTGCAGAGTTGAGGTTGCACGGCTCGTTGGCCGATTCATTGATCCGCCATAAAACGGAGATTCTGTTCAAATTCCGTATAAAATCTTAAATGATTCCCTTTGAGCTAAATTAACCTGTATACCCCACACCCCAGAACACATGGAGACAGGGCTGGACTTGAATTGATGTTGTTTTTCTAATGTTAAACCTAAGCTATGTTGTAAATAGTTGTAAAAAGCTGCATTACAAAAATGTACACATTGTAATTTACAAATTGTACATAATACTTCTCTTTTATTTACACATGTGAATATGCAATACAAAAATACAAAATGTACAAAAATTATTCATTTCATTCTTAACTTACATCACAAAAATAAACAACAGAAATTAAGTTGTTTCATTGACAATGTGACAAAAAAAAGGATATTAAAAATTCGTTTTACCGAATGGAGAATGGCTAATAATTTATTTGTTAACCATTCTCTCAAGAAGAGACAACAGTCTCTCCCTAATCTCCTGTGTCTCTCTCTGGAGTTTAATGTCCTTCCTGAGCAGCTCCACCAGCTTCCACTCACTCCCTTACCTGTCCCAGGACACTTGCAATCCCAAATCAGAGCAAATAAAACATGCCTGTTAACAACAACAGCACAATGAATTTCAGCAAAAAAAAAAAAATAGCCTATTAACTTGCTTACTTTGTATTGTTTTTAAGTCTTTCCCCAGCAGGCTCACTTTCTCCAAAATAGTCCTAAAACAAGAGACAATGGAAACATTTACAATATAAAGAAAGGTTTGCCTTTACCTTAACATTCGAAGTGCTAAAGTTTGGTGAAATTATTTGACATAT
>JAHKKF010528764.1:3014-17411 GCA_019740295.1 Labeo calbasu
TTCTCAGTAACTGTAACTAATTACAATTACATTTATTTTGTAATTAAATTACGTAATTCCGTTACATGTAACTAGTTACTCCCCAACACTGGAAATCAGTGACGTGTTGTTTATGACAACATGTAGTTAATAGTACATTTTTGGTACCATATTGCCACTACTGCTAGTTTAAAATTGGCAGCTATATTTGGAGATTGATGTGCAGTGTATTTGTGTACATGTTCACGTTTATGAAAAGTTGGCTGTGTTTTGTTCATGCTAGTTAGCTAAATCAGAGAGATGTGGTTCCTGTATTACATAGGCCTACATAACTGTGTGTAATAGCACCTTTGGGCAGGATTTTTAAAGTAAAGCTGCTAGCCAGAAAGAGAAGCACAGGCAGCAGCTGTAATTTTTGCCTGGGGGAATATACAACATGTATTTTTGGAAGAGACTGTTGTCTACTTTTAAACGAACAAATTCAAAACGAAATCATATATCCTGATTATGTAATCGGAAGGTTGCATTTATCTCTAAAGGCGCGTCCAGTAGGCTACAATGGAGATGAGAGTTAGCATTGTATATGTCATCTTTGCAGCCGACAAGGACGCATAAACATTAGTTTCGAATAAATAATAAAAATATTCTTTATTCCTGACACAATCATAAACATTAGGCGACATTTGTCTGTGCTTTGTGGCAAACTTTATGCGTGTGCTTGAGCGTGGAAAATATTAAGATTTGTTTTGGATTATTAGCTTTAATATAAACATGCAAAAAGTTAATAATTTCTTAAATGAACAACTAGTTAAGCCCTATTAAATAGCCACTAGACGTCTCCGTTTTTAAAGCATTTTATACGCATTTCCGTAGTCGGATAAATTCCGTTTTCAGAATTGTCACGTCTGTAACATTGATTTTTTTTTTCTCAGAAATAAAAACGAATTTATTGAAGAAAAAAAGGCCTATATATGTTTTGTGAAAAGCCAACCTTTCTCTATCTTTCTCTAGTTGCTTTTATACTGATACTTTTTTGATGTCTGGACACTATTTTCAGGAGTTTAGAAAAATATAAATAGATGGAACAAGTTATTGGTAATGAATACATTCTATGAGAATTTATGTTTCAGGTTTTGACTGCGAATGTAATGTCCGTAACACTAAAACTGTGTGATGCTAATCTTTGAAATACTTGCTTTTTTGTACAAAAATTTGTGATGGTTTTTGAAACACTGTGTTGTTTCATTTGCTGCTGTTTTTTTTTTATTTTGTTTTTTTTTTTAATAAAGAGATATAAAACATATTTAGCAGAACTGAGTTAAGTTCATGGGGTTTGCTTTCACTGTTTGATTTAGTGTATTAAAATAGATTAAGAATTCAAGATAAGGAGCAAAATGCCCCTATATGACTTTTATATGTGACCCTGGACCACAAAACCAGTCTTAAGTAGCACGGGTATATTTGTAGCAATAGGCAAAAATACATTGTATGGGTCAAAATTTTCAATTTTTCTTTTATGCAAAAAATCATTAAGATATTAAGTAAAGATCATGTTCCATGAACATATTTTGTACATTTCCTACCGTAAATATATAAAAACCTAATTTTTGATGATTAATTTGCATTACTAAGAATGTTATTTGAACAACTATAAAGGCGATTTTTCTCTATTTTGATTTATTTTATTTTTTTTTTGCACCCTTAGATTCCAGATTTTCAAAAATGTGTATCTTGGCCGCATATTGTCCTATCCTAACCACACATCAATGGAAAGCTTATTTATTCAGTTTTCAGATTATGTATACATTTCAAAGAATTGACCCTTATGTTTATATGAATAGACACACGTAAAAGAATGTAATTTAAAAATCTTATCTTTAATATATACATTTATGTGTATTAAACATACATAATAAATATACACAGTACACACACATTTCATGTAAACACAAATGTTTATATTGCATGCGATTAATCGCAATTAATCATTTGACAGCCCTAAAGTGACATACATTTTAGACACAAGAGTTCTTGTTCGTGCTGTATTTCGACAATGATAAAGTTTCAGACAAAGCCACAGCAGAACTGTTCTGTGTCTCTGAGCTACACATGACGGTGTTTTGTTACTGACTCAATCACCCATTTGAACGAATTGATTGAATGAATGAATGAGTATGAATGAGTATGAAAAATATCAAAAGATATGGGAATCAGCTGTCCATGACAGTCCTAAACCTGTCAAAGAACCGGCATAATAACACAAAAAATACTATCTAATTAGCATTAACGACAAATTTACAGAAAATATTGAGATGGCATTTTTTGCCATTTATCACACATCTCTAGTTCAGATCATGGATCGTGATTTACCTAGTTTGAGATATTCACCAACGTTTAATAATAGGTTTAGGGGTCGATATGAAAATATAGTATACTAAAAATGAAATTTTCGAATAGAAATTTGTGTGGCTTCGTTTCGGTGCGACTTGCCAGTACTGCAGTGTGCAGTCGGCCGTAAATAATTATTTCAGGTGCAAAAGTGAGAGAGACACACAAAGCACTCGGGACAGAAAGATGAAAGAACACACAGAACTTTGTAGCTGCGCTGTGGTGAACCATTAGGTGCAATAAATTAATCGTTCACTCTTAAGAGGCTCTTTGCGTGCTTCTTCATTTTCAATTTCTACACACACTCACAGAGGCTCACGTTCTCTCACTCTTAAGCTCATCATGTGAGGTGGGAGGTATGTAACCCAATTTTCACTCTTCACTCTCTCTCAGTCTAGCTAATCCCAAATTAAAGGAGAGATTAGGATTACACATTTACCCTTTCACTAGCAAATGCCCTGACTCCTCTGGAAAAGTTGTTGTTGTTTGTTTGTGAGTTGATGGATTTTTCTCACCTTTCGATGACCAATTCATCCATTCTCTCTCTTGCTGTAGGACACAAAGTTATGGATCATCATGGAGTATTTAGGTGGTGGATCTGCTCTGGATTTGGTACGATGCAAGACTTTTATTCTCGATAAATCTTAAAGGCCCTTAATGCTTTTTGTTTATGTGGTTTTTAATCATTTTATGATGTTAATATGTTCTCGTGTATAATTTTCCTCTTAAATCTGTGGTTTCAGAAGTCTAAAACATATCTTTTGTTTTATACAAAATATTATTTTTGTTTTTTCTTTTTTGTTGTTGTCGTGATTGGCTAGGCTTGTGTTTGATCATTGTTCTTTTTCAGCTGGAGCCTGGTGCTTTAGACGAAACACAGATCGCCACCATTCTCAGAGAGATCTTGAAAGGCCTGGAGTATCTACACTCTGAGAAGAAGATTCACAGAGACATCAAAGGTATGAATGGTAGAATCAAGGTCATCTTGACATTCGTTGACCATCTTATGCATATTGAACACAAAAATGAAAGAGAATTTCAAGTTCACGTCTCCTTAGCAAGTTTTTGGAGTCAGGCCACTGTTTTTATCTGTCCACCAAAACAAGTTTCATTTACAAAGTACACACTGAACACTTGTGAAGAGTTTTTGTCTGGGTTTACCTATGTAAAATAACTATTAACAGTTATTAGCAAATATACGTTGTCATTATCAGCAGCTTCATGTTCATGGAAATAGTCTGTTATTATCTGGGGTGCACATACCTTTTTTTTTTTTTTTTAGCCTGGTTCTCAAATTAATACCAGGAGATTTGGTTTGGTCCTCACATAGTGTGACCCATTAAGTATAACTCTAAAAAAAAATGAAATTAATAACAGTGATAATAATATCATTGGACTTTATTTAAATTAAATTAAATTAAAATATTTTATAGTAAACTTAAAAATAAAATAACATTTACTTTTTTTTTTTTTTTAAATGCATTTTCATAATTTTCAAATTTAACATGTATTGATCAGAGATGTTTAAACTTCTTGATGAGCTTCCAAATACTTATCATAAACGACAACACAATTAAATGTTTCCAAAATTATATTATCACTGTAATAAAGCAATTTGGTGAAAAATCTATTTTTTGGGATCTATTTAGACAGAGTAAAATATTTCCTGTTAAGTTGACAGCATATCTGATATTAACCCTTTCGTTTTTTTTCACAAAACTGTATGGTAGTTTTAACTGTTAAAAACAGTAATTGTTTAATTTTCTGATTTCTGACTGTTCTTTAAAATGAATTGGTAATTATATGAAATTAGTTCGGTGTGAGTGTAAAAAACAAACTAACAAACATGTTAGACATTATTGTAGGACTGGGTAAAAAAAAAAAAAAAAAAATCTCAATTTTAATCAATTTTATATTTTAAAAACCAAGAATTGATTAGTTTGTTTGGCCAATGAATGGAACAATATTTCCATTTTTTTTTTTTTTTATTTTTTTTTTTTTTAAATATAAATTTTCATAATTTTCAGACTTACCATTAGCAAACTTTTAGCAAGCTAGCAGGTTGCTGGCGCTGCTGGGTTTAGTGCTGCTGACTGTATAGCGTCAGTGAATAAAATGTCAAATTTTTGCATTGTGCTTTGCAAATTGCAGCGAATAGCCTAGAATTATGCTTTCAGTTTGAATAGAAATCTTACATAGTATTACAGTTTGTTGAAAAAAAAAATAGTAACAGCTGTCAACCATGTTGATACTTATTTACAAAGCAAATTTCTTACTTTGGTCGTGCATGCGGACCATTTATGTCCATATTATGTTATGTGTGTTATCACTTTTTTTTTTTTTTGCATATTGTTGCAGCTTTTAAGGCTGATTCACACTCACAGAGCGAAAATTGTCAGTTTTTTATATGTGATTTGTCTGTTCAGTCCATTGCATTAAAAACGTCAGATGGTCTGACATTTCTGACACCTACTTGTCGCTGTGAATAAGGAAAGTCAATGAAAATGATTTTTTTTCAATGGTTTTTGAAATGGTGTTCAGATTTTTTTTTTTCAGCAGTATTGTTTATCAGATAACACTAAATACAAGAGTACAGAGACTTGAGACCCTGTTTGGGATTCTTCCTCTGCTCTTCACTGTTGCTTAGCAAATACTGTTCATGAGCACCACCAAGTCATGATTTTAGGTAACAGCAGCTGCTCTGACATTTGACTGAAATGCAGTTCCTATTGGTTGGCCAGTTTTCTTCATAGTGTGATGGAAAAGATTAGAGCACATCTCTGCGAAAAAGAAAACTGCCTCAGTGATGGCATGCAAATGTTTAGGTGGTCTGAACAGATGCGTTCAGAGCAGTTCATTCAAATTAAAATGTTTATCACATGGATTTGTCACATCAAATATTTGTTTTGGTGTAAATAGGCCTTTGTTTTTTTTCAGTTACATGTATAGATCAGAGATGTTCGAACTTACTGATGATCATCATCTGCATATGTATCACAATCAATTAAGACAACAAAATTAGATAAGTTTCCAAAATTATATTGTCACTGTAGTAAAGCAATTTGGTGAAAAATAATTTGGATATATTTAGACATTTAGTAAAATATATATGTTTTTTTAAATCCTCAAAAATCATAACCCCTTTCTTAGATCAAGACATTCTCAGATTCTTGGCTGTGTGACGTCACACAGGCCCAGACCGCTCCCACGATTGTTGATTGACAATCAACGCTAAAAACTACGCTAAAATTGCAGTTTTAGCATAGACCTGCACTGAGTGAGCTGTAAACAGTCCGCCATTGTTTTGACTCTGGAGCAGGAGTAGACAAGAATGGCTCCTAAGTGATTAAATTGTTTTGTTGTTGGATGTAATACATATTAATACCTAAATACGCCAATATTCGCATGTATGTTGTAGAATTTTCATTAAGACCCTAAAGAATCATATCAACTTGTGGAAAGTGGGCATCTGATTGCCTCTTTAAGCTTGTTCTCTACAAAACTATATGCCAGTTTTAACTGTTAAAAACCGCAATGATGTTTATTTTTCTGATTTCTGATTATTCTTTAAAAAGTAAATGAATAGGTAATATTATGAAAATTTTCACAGTGTGAGTGTAAAAACAACAACAACAACATGATTTCATATTTTACATGTTAATAGTAGGACTGGGTAGAAACATTTTTATGAAATGATATTGATTCTTAAATCCCAAGAATCAATTGGTCTGTTTTCAGTTAATGAAAGGAACATTGCACCGCACCTTCCATCCAATAAGTCGCAATAAGCTTTGTGCTTTGTTACTTTTGATATGAAACAAAGTCTCAGATTTCAAATTCTTTGTTTTATTACAGCATTCAAAAATAAATTTTGGTACTGTTTAATGTGGAGTGACAGATCGCTGTAGCACCTCACTTCGAGAGAATTGCCATGAACTGATCATGTCTACTTTAATACGAGTTACCGAACGAAATAAACATGAATCAACATCTAATAGTATATTAAAAGGACAACAACTTAACGAATCCGTATCCTGTCTGTATAATTGCTTGCTCAGACATTCAACTGTGCACAGACGTCAACATAACAGCTCATTTAATGTCACATTTAACTCAGGAAAAAAATATTAGGTGACAATAAAAGCTAGAAAAATGAATTCTAGAGAGGAGCATTTTGCCAAATATATGCACCATATAACATTTTTATAGTTTTTCTTTTTTAAACTGTTCTTCAGTGTTTAATTTATGTTTAAATAAGTTTTTATGACAGCCACTATTTAAATGTTTATATTTCAAAAAATTAATTGGAGTAGAACTATAATTATGTAATTGTAACTGTATTATTATAAAAAATTCATTGAGTGTAATTTAAGCATTTGTATACAAAAAACCTATAAAGGCTCTAAAAATGCATTTGTGTAAAAAAAAAAAAAAAAAAAAAAAATCCCCTTTTTTTTCATGGACCCCCAGCATACCCATGGACCCGCTAAGGGTTCCCAGACCCCAGTTTGAAACCATGTGTGACCACATAACCAGTCATAAACCAGTCTTTTTTTTTTTTAAATTGAGATTTATATATTATCTGAAAGCTGAATAAATAAGCGTTCCATTGATGTATGGTCTTAGGATGGTCTTAATACAATGTATTGTTGGCTATTGCTACGACTCATTGCTTGTTCGTACACTCTAACTAATTTTACACTTTCCCCCCTTCCCTTGTCTGTTTCTTTCAGCTGCAAATGTATTATTGTCAGAGCAAGGGGAGGTGAAGCTGGCAGATTTCGGTGTGGCCGGTCAGCTGACAGACACACAGATCAAGCGGAACACGTTTGTGGGCACACCCTTCTGGATGGCACCAGAGGTCATCAAACAGTCTGCCTATGACTCAAAAGTAAGGGTCACTGTAGACACACCAAGAGTGATTTTTATAGCTGAAAATCCATCGTTGCGCCAGACGTCTGCCTCTGGATTTGGTGTTGATTGTAATATCTTGTCAGTTTTTCCATATGATTCATTTAGAGGAGTGATGACTCACTTCCACATGACTCGACATAAAGACTTTGCCCGTTCATATCAATTGTGTTGCTTTTCTCGCCAGGCTGACATTTGGTCATTGGGCATCACGGCGATCGAGCTAGCTAAAGGAGAGCCGCCCCACTCCGATCTGCACCCCATGAAGGTGCTTTTCCTCATTCCAAAGAACAACCCCCCTACACTGGAGGGCAACTACTGCAAACCTCTAAAAGAGTTTGTCGAGGCCTGTCTAAACAAAGAGCCCAGTTTTGTGAGTATGCTCATAGGGGATTCCCAGAGGTCGTTTCCTCCTGTCTGGGTCACTGATCTTTCTGGCAAAGCAGTTTATTCTATTTCTGATAGTCAGGTCATGGATATCAAGGCATGAACTAAAATTATACCTGCATCAAATAACATCGTTGAAGTTTCATTTCAAAGGAACCATCTCACTCTTTCTTACATCTTTCTGTTTTCCTCTCAGAGACCGACAGCCAAAGAGTTGCTGAAACACAAGCTCATCGTGCGCTACGCGAAGAAAACATCCTATCTGACAGAGCTCATCGACAGATACAAGCGCTGGAAGGCCGAGCAGTCCCGAGCGGAGTCCAGCTCTGATGAATCTGACTCGTACGCTCCTCAACAAATGCTTTTTATAAAATTCTTAAAAGAATTGTCCACCCAAAAAATGACAGATCTGTTATCATTTACTCACCCTTATACTGTTCCATAACATGCATTTCTTTCTTCTGTGGTGCGTAAAAGAATTTTAACCTCACCCATTTACCTCACATTTACCTCTATTGTGTGGATGATAAACACTGAGACATTTCTTTTATGTTCCAAAAGAGTTTTGGAATGACATGAGAGTGAGTAAATAATGACAGAATTTTTATTTTCAGCTATTGTTTAACCCTCCCTGATAGCACCCATCCCTAATGGCACACATACATCATGGAGACATCTATTTGACATCTGCATTTACATCTGGAAGACGTATTTCTTAGTGTTTGCTCATCTGAAATACGTCTATAGGACATTTCCTATCAGATGTCAAATAGACGTCTATTAGATGTCTTTAAGATGTTTATGATCTAGAATGTATGTAAAACTGACATCTGTCAGATGTTTGTACACAACAGATGCTTTCCAGATCAAGTGATCTTTAACAGACATCTTGCATACGTATGTGTGCTGTCTGGGATACATCATGGAGATGTCTATTTGACGTCTGCATTTACATCTGGAAGACGTATTTTGGAAATGTTTGTTCATTTCCTATCAGATGTCAGTAGATGTCTATTAGATGTCTTTAAGATGTTTATGATCTAGAATATATGTAAAACTGACATCTTACAGACGTCTGTCAGATGTTTGTAGACAGCACAGGCTTTCTAGATCAAGTGATCTTTAACAGACATCTTCTAAACATATGTGTGCTATCTGGACTGGGTAAACGCAACTGGCAGAAATGCTTACGTGCAGTTTTATTGTCATCTTCAGAAATGGTTAAAAAGTGAAGCAAACATGTTAAAATATTACCTATAATTTATTAAAGCTTATTTAAGATAAATTGAATGACCAGAGCAAATTTACATTTTCACAGTTTGAGATACTTGTTCAATCAATGTTTTTAAATCTGTAAATATGTGAGAACATTTACGTTAAACCGTTCTGAAAAGTAAAATTCTGAAGCTTTACTACCCACTAAAGGTTAGTAGTTACAAGTATGAACTGTGTACAATGTGGAGATCTAAGAACTTAATCTAGGATTACTTTACTCCAGGGTTAAAGGGTCAACAACAAGCTCTGACAGCTTCCATAATACAGTCATTTGAACGAAAGTTTACTCACAAGCTGCTCAGTTAACTAGTCAAACGAGTTAAATAACTGTGTTTGAAGGGACAGTTCACCCAAAAATTAACATTCATTAATTACTCACCCTCATGTTGTTCCAAACTCGTAAGACTTTAGTTCGTCTTCGGAGCACAAATTAAGATATTTGCTGATGAAATCCAAGAGCTTTCTGATCCTGCATAGACAGCAACGCAACTACCACATTCAAGACCTCGAAAGGTAGTAAGGACATCTGTAAAATACAGTGGTCCATGTGACATCAGTGGTTCAACCTTAATTTTATGTTACGAGAATACTTTTTTTGTGTGCAAAGAAATAACTTTATTCAACAATTTCTTCTCTTCTGTGTCAGTCTTGAACTTTGAATAAAGTTATTTTTGTTTTCTTTGCTCACAAAATGTATTATTTTAGCTTCACAAAACATGGTCACATGGACTAATGATGTCCTTGCTTCCTTTCTGGGCCTTGAACGTGGTAGTTTTGTTGCTGTCTATGCAGGGTCAGAAAGCTCTCGGATTTCATTAAAAATATCTTCATTTGTGCTCTGAAGATGAACAAAGGTCTTACAGGTTTGAAACGACATGACATGATCATTTCTGGGTGAAAAATCCCTTTAACATCATCTAGAAGTTTTTCTCCCCTGCTTGTTTTTGGCCCTCTCCTAAAATCGTATTCATTTTTCCTTCGATTAAATGAATCCCTCTTATTTTCTCTTTCTTTGTTCCACTCAGAGAACCGGATGGCCAGGCGTCTGGTGGGAATGATTTTGGCAGTGATGACTGGATCTTCACCATCCGAGAGAAAGACCCCAAAAAGCTGCAGAACGGAGCCAGTCCAACAGGAGAGGAGGTAAGTGACTGAGCTCAAGGCCACATCTGACTGTTGTGTTGCGTAAGCGTTTTCTATATCTCACTGTTATGTTTTCTGCTTTCATAGGAGCCCAACAAGAGGCCTCTATCCCAGAGTCTGTCCACTGTCATCACTCCAGTCTTAACTGAGGTAAAACATATCACTCACTACCACAGCTGAACTGTCAATGCCAAAATCAGAAATCCAATGTTGGTTTGTATTTGTACTTACCAGCAGTGGTGGCATTGGTCCAACCCTAATTGCGTTTGAAAATGTGTTTTTTTTCTTTAAGATAGTTTTCTTATGCCTTTTTATAAGGTCCCACTTCTCTAGTTCACCAAGGTTTGCTCACTATAGGTTTCTGGCTTCGTCACTGGTATATAAAAGATATCAGCATAAAGATTAAAAGTGGCCCTTGAATGCTTTATTATATCTTAAAAGCATCTTTTAAAGGCAGCCGTCACTCCCTCAGGCCTCTTACTAATCAGTATGGAGCAATGAGGTATTTGAGGCGGAGAGCGGAAAATAGAGGGATGCTGGGAAAAAAGCCCAGGGACAAGTGACTGCACACTAATTTGTTCCACCCTCTCCTTCATTCAAGGACAAATCTTTCCATTTCCTGTCATGCTCTTTTTGAGAGTGCAGTGCACTGTAGTCTAGACTCTTGACTCCACAAGAAGATTGTTTTTGGAGTAGACAATATTATATATATTATTTAATAGGAGTACGTTGAATGGTGACGTACTTGTATATGTATGTGTGTGGAACATTTTATTTATTTATTGCAAAAACTGTAATATTGTGATTTGTATACTCTTACTGTGGTCTGAGTTGGTAAAAGTAAGGCTGCAGGTTAAGGTCTCTTACCGTTGTCACTACCAAAGATGCTGTCTCTGTGATAACTGTGCTTTGGATAAAGGCGTCAGCTGCATGTCAAATTCTGTGTGTCTTCAGCTGAAGGAAGGGGCGGGAGATGCTGCAGCAGGGACGGTAAAGCCTGAAGTACTGGAGCAGCTCGGAGAAGCCATATTTCTCGCTGAGGAGGCATATCCAGGGATCTCAGATGTCATGGTCACCCAACTTATTCAAAGGCTACAAAGGTAAGGATTCTATGCAGCTTTGTAGCTCTTTACTGGGATAATTCTCCCTTAAATGAAAACTGTCATTACTGAACCATGCTGAACCTGGTTGCATTATAAAATGAGACACATTGCCCCAAAATTGTTTTTGTTTTAGACTTTCCACTTGGAGTAGTTTTGGTACAATTACAAATCACAATGACGTGTGCCTACTCTAGAGGAAAAGCAACCTAAACATTTGAACCTAAATTTTCTTTAACAGATAGAAGGTGAAGTGAGGGTGAATACAAAACATTGAGAGAGAAAGTACAGTAACACTCAAAATAATTCTAAAATATTTTATTTAAATGTTTTTGAAATAAGTTTCTTTTAGCAAATATTAAAAAATATTATTACAATTTGAAATAACTTTCATGTTTTTCCAAAAGTCTCTTTTGCTTCCCAAGCCTGCATTTTATTTGATCCAAAGTTCAGCAAAAACAGTACAATTTTAAAATATTTTTACTATTTGAAATAACCATTTCTATTTTAATATATTTTAAAATGTAATTTATTCCTGTGATGTCAATGTTGAATTTTTATCATCATTACTCCAGTCGCATGATCCTTTAGTAATCATTCTAATATTCTGATTTGCTGCTCAGAAACATTTATTATTTTGTTGAAAACAGCTGAATTTTCTTTGAGTGTGTGTGTGTATATATATATATATATAAAACATTCAGAAGAGCAGCTTTATCTATGGAAATCTTTTGTAACATTATAAATGTAAACATTATAAATCATCACTTTTGATCGATTTAAAGCATCCTTGCTAAATAAACGTAATGGAGGAAAAAAAAAAGAAAACCTTCATTTACTAACAGTAATATTGTGAAATATTATGACAATTTAAGATAACTGTTTTCTAATTGAATCTATTTTAAGATGTAATTTATTTCTGTGATCAAAGTTGATTTTTCAGCATCATTACTCCAATCTTTAGTGTCACATTGATCCTTCAAAATCATTTTAATACGCTGATTTGCTGCATATTGAAAATTGAAAACAAAGTTTAAAAGAACAGCATTTACTTGAAATGAAATACTTGTGTAAGATTATAAATGTCTTTACTGTCAATTTAAACTTTCTTGATAAATAAAATTTTTACTTAATATTAAATACATAACGCACAACTGTTTTTGTTTTGATTGTTTGATTGTAATAAAAAAATGTTTCCAGAGTAGCGAATCAGCATATTAGAATGATTTCTGAAGGATCAGTGACACTGAAGACTGGAGTTATGATTCTAGAAATTCAGCTTTGTATCACAGAAATAAATTAGATTTTAAAATATATTAAGATTGTAATAATATTTGACAATATTACTGACTCCAGGCTTTTGAATGGTATAGTGTGTAATGTTACAAAACCTTTTTATTTCAGATAAATGCTGATCTTTGGATCTTTCTATTCATCAAAGAAAGCTGAAAAAAATGTACTCAACTGTTTTAAATATTGATAATATTTAATAATAATATTAAATATTTCATGAACAGGAAGTCGGCATATTAGAATGATTTCTGAATGATCATGTGACACTGAATACTGGAGTATTGATGCTGAATATTTTGCTTTGAGAACAGGAATGAATTAAAGGGTTACTCCACCCTAAAATGAAAATTTTGTCATTAATCACTTACTCCCATGTCGTTCCAAACCCATAAAAACTTTGTTTGTCTTCAGAACACAATTTAAGATATTTTGGATGAAAACCAGGAGGTTTGTCAGCCACACCACACGGATACGTTTTCTACGTTTATTTATGCTTTGATTCGAACGAAAACAGCGTATCTGCGTGATGCAGCTGACACAGAACGGCGTTTGCAGTTTGCACCCAGCAGATACTCTTCAAAATGGTGCTACAGTGACGCGGAGGCGACGAATTGTTGAATAAAGACATTATTTTTGTTTTCTTTCCATACAAACAGTATTCTCGTAGCTTAGTAAAATTATGGTTGAAGCACTGACGGCAGATGGACTATTTTGACGACGTCTTTCATACTTTTTATGGGCCTTGACAGGCAGTGGTATTTACTTGGCATTCAATGGGACAGTCACAAACCTTCCAGTTTTCATCCAACATGACGAACGAAGCTTTTTCGGGTTTGGAACGACAAAATAATGACACAATTTTCAGTTTGGGCTGGAGTAACCCTTTAAAATATATTGACCAAAGTTATAAACGCAACACTTTTGTTTTGCCCCCATTTTTCATGAGCTGAGCTGAAAGATCTAAGACTAAAGACTAAGACTAAATCTGTGTTAGTGAGCACTTCTCCTTTGCAGAAATAACCCATCCACCTCACAGGTGTGGCATATCAAGATGATGCTGATTAGACAGAATGATTATTGCACAGGTGTGCCTTAGGCTGGCCACAATAAAAGGCCACTCTACAATGTGCAGTTTTACTGTATTGGGGGGTCCGAAAACCAGTCAGTATCTGGTGTGACCACCATTTGCCTCACGCAGTGCAACACATCTCCTTCGAGTTGATCAGGTTGTTGATTGTGGCCTGTGGAATGTTGGTCCGCTCCTCTTCAATGGCTGTGCGAAGTTGCTGGATATTGGCAGGAACTGGCGTCGTCGTATACGCCGATCCAGAGCACAAACATGCTCAATGGGTGACATGTCCGGTGAGTATGCTGGGATGTTTTCAGCTTCCAGGAATTGTGTACAGATGAGGTGATGGTCTTGGATGAATGGCACACCAGTGGGCCTCAGGATCTCGTCACAGCATTCAAAATGGCATCAATAAAATGCACCTGTGTTCGTTGTCCATAACATACGCCTGCCCGTACCATAACCCCACCAGCACCATAAGCCACTCGATCCACAACGTTGACATCAGCAAACCGCTCACCCACACAACGCCGCACATGCTGTCTGCCATCTGCCCTGTTCAGTGAAAACCAGGATTCATCCGTGAAGAGAACACCTCTCCAAAGTGCCAGACGCTATCGAATGTGAGCATTTGCCCACTCAAGTCGAGACCCCGATGAGGACAGATGAGCTTCCTTGAGACGGTTTCTGACAGTTTGTGCAGAAATTCTTTGGTTATGCAAACCAATTGTTGCAGCAGCTGTCCGAATGGCTAGTCTCAGACGATCTTGGAGGTGAAGATGCTGGATGTGGAGGTCCTGGGCTGGTGTGGTTACACGTGGTCTGTGGTTGTGAGGCCGGTTGGATGTACTG
>JAHKKF010528764.1:17461-38273 GCA_019740295.1 Labeo calbasu
ACATACATACATACATAGCACAGTGCATAAACCAAAACTGTTTACTGAAAAAGAATCAGATGCACTACAATGCAATACAACACATGCTGAATATGCTTCCTCAACACAAAACTAGCAAACAACACACTGACAGCTACCAGAATTTCATTGTCCAACAAAACAAATAGGAGGCACAGTGAGTCTCAGCAGCGTTTGTCTGCTCTGTCCTCCGTCAGCCCGACATACAGTGGAGTTTAAAGCCGTCCCCTCTTGTATGAATGTTTGTGAAGGTCACAGCAAAGTCCTTGGGCAGATACGATAAGGGACTTTGCTCAGCGGTCTTATCCACTGGACCGGCGCTGACCTCTGGATTCAATAGTGAGCTGCAAACCCATCTCAGCATCAGATCAGTGGATTGATTTGGGGATGAGAGAGAGAGAGACAGCGAGCCCTGTCTGTCAGTGCCCCCGTCTCAACACTGCTTTAGTTCAGCACTTTTTGCCCAACGTGGGAGGGCTGCAATCTGACAGGCCTTTTTGCCTGTCATCTAATGCAAAGGTGTAATGGGAAAACGCCCCGAGCCGCCTCCTCCTCGCCCGGCCTAGACAATCGAGCGACGCTGCCAAGTCCCGAAGACAGCCTGTCAATCGCTGCCGCGCAAATAAAAGCCTGGCAAACTCACGCGGGGATTTGAGACTCGATGATGTGTTTTGTTCTGATACGCCGAAACTCGCAAGACAATGTGTGACACAACAGCTCTTCAGAAATCAGCTTCCAAATCGCAACCAAGGGGAAAAATTACAGCCTTGTTAGATTCCATGCTTTGTTTTCTTGTCTCTGCGGGATGAAAACAATGTCCTTTTGTTTATCAATGTCTGGTTAAAATAGTCAAAAATTAAACTGTTTTCCTTTCCGTCTTTGTGTTGCATTTTTTTTGATGATGTCTCATAACAATAACTTGCTTTCTTCTACTGGGTTGCATTGTGGATTTGAACAAATGACATTAGAGATGCAGAGAAATTGTACAACATAAACAAGGTCGAACCTCATTCGAAACCTGAGGTTAAAGTCATATTTCTCTGCAGACCAAAAAAAAAAAAAAAAAAAAAAAATCAATAAAAGTATAATAAAATATATGAATACATGACTTTTTCTGAAATGTTTTAATATATTACAATACTTCCTCCTATCTCAGTTTAAAATCAATATCAAATAAAAATGACATACGAGACCCTGGACCACAAAACCAGTCTTTAATAGCACAGGGATATTTGTAGCAATAGCCAACAATACATTGCATGGGTTAAAATGATCAATTTTTCTTTTATACCAAAAATCATTAGGATATTAAGTAAAGACCATGTTCCATGAAGACATTTACACTGTAATGTTGAGTCAACTTAAAATAATTTGCTACCTGGCTGCCTTTAAAATTTGAAGTTCAGTCAACTCAAAAAAGTTTAGTCAACTTTAAATGTTGTACTAAGTGACAACTTGTATATTTGAGTTGATTCAATTTAAAATTTTAAGGCAACTGGGTAACAAGCCCAGCTTTCAGGTTTAACAAACCCGAATTTTTAGTTTAGTCAACTCAAATATCCAAGTTGTGACTTAGTACAACTTAACATTTCAAGTTGACTAAACTGAGTTGACTGAACTTAAAATAATTTGTTACCCTGCTGCCTTAAAATTTTAAGTTGACTCAACAAAATGTTTTTTTTTTTGTTTTGTTTTTTTACTGTGTAGTAAATTTCCTACCGTAAATATATCAAAACTTACTTTTTGATTAGTAATATGCATTAAGAACTTCATTTGGATAACTTTAAAGGCGATTTTCTCAATATTTAGATTTTTTTTGTACCCTCAGATTCCAGATTTTCATATAGTTGTATCTCAGCCAAATATTGTCCAATTCTAACAAACCATCAATGGAAAGCCTATTTATTCAACTTTTAGATGATGTATAAATCTCAGTTTCAAACTACTGACCCTTATGACTGGTTTAGTGGTCTAGAGTCACATACATATTATATGGTCTGTAAACTATTCATCAGTTACTCTTTATAAAAAAGAAAAAAAAAAAAAAAAAGCATTTTAGTTTTTGTTTTTCTAAAATTAGGCTGTTAAAAAACATTTTATGTTCTTCATTTAATAAATGATATGAGGGGGATCAAAAACACACTTTATCATTTCAGTTAACATTAAATATGAAAATTTGCTTCCACCACAGAATAAAAACATAAAAAAGGTAATTGCAACTATTTAAAGGAGAAGACCACTCACAGCACAAAAATTTACAGATAATGTACTCACCCCTTGTCATCCAAGATGTTCATGCCTTTTTTTCTTCAGTCGTAAAGAAAGCATTTTTCTCCATATAATGGACTGATATGGTGCCCTGATTTTGAACTTCAAACGATCCCAGCCGAGAAAGAAGGGTCTTATCTAGCGAAATGATTGATTATTTCTTAAAAAAAATAAAATTTAAATACTTTTTAATCTCAAACGCTCCTCTTGTCTTGCTCTCCCTGAACTCTGTGTATTCTGGTTCAAGACAGTTAGGGTATGTTGAAAAACTCTGATTGTATTTTCTCCCTCAACTTCAAAAATCATTTCAAAATCATCTTACATCGCTGCAGAAGTACCGACCCAGTCTTTGCAAAGTGAACATGCAACAAAGATCAAACACTCTTAACAAAAAAGATAAAACAGTGATATAGGACTATTTTGAAGTTGAGGGAGAACACGAGATGGAAGTTTTTGACATAACCTAACTGTATTGAACTGGAAAAAAAACAGAGTTCAGGGAGAGTAAGACAAGACGAGCGTTTGACATTAAAAAGTATATAAATTGTATTTTTTTTAAGAAAATAACCAATAGTTTTCGATAGATAAGACTCTTCTTCCTCGGTCGGGATCGTTTACAACTGCATTTAGGATCATTTGAAGTTCAAAATCAGGGCACCATAGCAGTCCATTATACGAAGAAAAATCCCAAATCCTGTTTTCCTCAAAAAACTATTTCTTTACAGTTGAAGAAAGAAAGACATGAATATCTTGGATGACAAGGGGGTGAGTAAATTATCTGTAAATTTTTGTTCTGGAAGTGGACTTCTCCTTTAAACTATTCAGACTTTTATGAGTTATTAATTGTGTGATAAAAACTCAAATATAATGCACTCCATATAGCGCTTTTAACAATACAAATTGTGGCAAAGCAGCTTTATCGTATTAAATAGGAAAATAGTGTTGATATATGTTTTTGCATTATTCACACACCTACTGTTGCTGCACTGGATTATTTCGAAAGTCATATCACATATTTTCAGTGTTTTTGCATTATTAAAACAAAGTCAGAATTGTGAGTATATAACTGGCAACTGCAAAACATAAACTTTCAATTCTATGTAAAAAGTCTGAATTGTGAGGTTAAAAGTTGCAATTACCATTTTTATATTTTTATTCATTGGCAGATATAAACTTCCATACATCTGTACCTGAAGGAATATTTCATCTAAAAATGAAAATTTTCCAGAAAACAGATTTGGAGAAACATATCGTTGCATCACTTGCTCACCAATGGATCCTCTGCAGTGAATGGGTGCCGTCAGAATGAGAGTCCAAACAGCTGATAAAAGCATCACAATAATCCACACCACTCCAGACCATCAGTTAACATCTTGAGAAGTGAAAAGCTCTATGTTTGTAAGAAACAAATCCATCATTAAGTCATTTTTAACTTCAAACTGTTGCTTATGGACAAAATATGAAACCATATAGTGCTTCCTCCAGTGAAAAAGTCCATCTCCTGTTGTCTCTCACATCAAAATTCATCAACATATTTGTTTAGAGCTGTTCTGGTTTGTAAACTGTGCTTGATCTGTGCAGATTTCTCTCCTGATTCAGACCAGACCACTTTTTTACTGGAGGAAGTGTTATTATGGATTATGAGCTTGTATTTTAGTGATTGATTTGTTTCAGCTTTGGTTTCTCAAGATGTTAACTGATGGACTGAAGTGGTGTGGATTACTTGTGAATTACTGTGTTGTGTTTATCAGCTCTCATTCTGACGGTACCCATTCTCAACATGGGATCCATTGGTGAGCAAGTGATGCAATGACATCTCTCTCCAAATCTGATAAAGAAACATCCTAAACTCATCCTAATCTTAGATGGCCTGAGACTGAACACATTTTCAGCACATTTTCATTTTTGGCTAAATCTTTAACATAAACAAAACAAGCAAATTAATATCATATAATCACATAAATATGTCAAGTTCCATTCAGAATTCAAGTTTTTATATTAAAGGTGCCGTAACACTATCACTACAGTGTGTTTGCATTGGCCTCCTGTTGCTGCTCTGGTTCATTTCTGGATTATTTCAAAAGTCATATCACATATACTTTCAGCATTTTCTTGGATGGCTCACTCGCAGTAATTATTTTCTGTGTGACAAACACCACTTGTACGAAAATCCCACTTCATTTCACCCAGACGGAGATGAACTCGGGCCTCCGTGTCACGGAAAATCAGGAGCAAATCCCTCCGCCGGGTAATCAAGCGGACACAATATGAAAAACCGCACGACGGATTCAGGAATAACGTCCCGCCTGGAGAGCTTCTGTGAATACGGCTCTCCGTGGGTCTACCAGCGTGCGCTTCTGTCCTAGTTTTGAGGACAGAAAATAGCATTCAGGCCAGACAGCGAGGTGAGCTGCGTGTTTTATTACGTGCTTTAGAGGGTTATCATTGAAACCTGCCGACGGCCGACAAAGACCATCACAGCGGCTATAGAGTTCATAAACACCTTCCTCTGTCAGAGTGTGTCCCACACCTGCGACGTCTCAATAAAACATATGCAAACGAAAAATTGTTCCTGCAGTTCTCATTCAGAGAGATCAGAAACACACAATAGTTGTACATAAATTCATATTTTATTCCTTTAACATCTCAATTCTACTTTAGATGTGGAAGAAACAAGAAACTAAAATAAACAGACAGTTTTTCCTCCACTATGGGAACCTACAACCTAAACTTCCTCAAGAGTACTAAAACAATCACTAATGGAAACATTAAAGAACTGGAATCATTAGATTCTGAAACAGAAGCAGAGTTATTATATATCTAATGATTAATTTTTGAACCCTGTATTCTGGTCATTTTGACCTGGAGAGGATTTTCTTTTTCCTGGAAATGCTTGTTAATGTTAATTCACTGGATTAAAATTTATGGTCACACTTTAGTTTGGGGACCAATTCTCACTATTAATTAACTATGAACTATGTACGCTGACCAAAATTATGAACGCAACACTTTTGGCGACACTTTTTAACATACACCTGCCCATACCATAACTCCACTGCCACCACGGGCCACTCGATCCACAAGGTTGACATCAGCAAACCGCTCACCCACACAACGCCATACACGCTGTCTGCCATCTGCCCTATACAGTGAAAACCGGGATTAATCCGTGAAGAAAACTCCGCTCCAAAGTGCCAGACGGCATCGAATGTGAGCATTTCCCCACTCAAGTCGGTTACGACGATGAACTGCAGTCAGGTCAAGATCCCGATGAGGACGACGAGCATGCAGATGAGCTTCCCTGAGACGGTTTCTGACAGTTTGTGCAGAAATTCTTTGGTTATGCAAACGATTGTTGCAGCAGCTGTCCGGGTGGCTGGTCTCAGACGATCTTGGAGGTGAAGATGCTGGATGTGGAGGTCCTGGGCTGGTGTGGTTACACGTGGTCTGTGGTTGTGAGGCCGGTTGGATGTACTGCCAAATTCTCTGAAACGCCTTATGGTAGAGAAATGAACATTCAATTCATGGGCAACAGCTCTGGTGGACATTCCTGCAGTCAGCATGCCAGTTGCACGCTCCCTCAAAACTTGCGTCTGTGGCATTGTGCTGTGTGATAAAACTGCACATTTTAGATCTGCCTTTTATTGTGGCCAGCCTAAGGCACACCTGGGCAATAATCATGCTGTCTAATCAGCATCTTGATATGCTACACCTGTGAGGTGGATGGATTATCTCGGCAAAGAAGAAGTGCTCACTAACACAGATTTAGACAGATTTGTGAACAGTAGTTGAGAGAAATAGGCCTTTTGTGTACATAGAAAAAGTCTTAGATCTTTGAGTTCAGCTCATGAAAAATGGGGGCAAAACAAAAGTGTTTGTTTATAATTTTGGTCAGTGTATTTGGCCTCAATAAACTGCTAATTTGCTACTTATTAATAGTAAGGTATCAAAATACAGTCATGCAGAATAAGACAGTAATGTGTGCTTTTAAGTACCTTGTTACCCCTGTGTAAGTATTTAATATTATTATATATTTTAAACATATTTATGTGTTTATTTATGTATGAATGCATGTAATAATTTATTTATTTTCAAGTAACAAAATTTATGGTTTTAATTTTAGTACATCAAGTTAAACTAAAAGTTTAAATACTTAAACTTATTTAAAAGGATGTTAACTTTAAACATTTTTAAAGGATAATCTGTACTTTTTTGGCACCTTTTTACACTTGTGTAAGTATTTAATATTATTGTACATTTTATATCTGCTCAAAAATTACAAAAAATAAACAAACAAACAAATAGCTTATACATTTTTCATTATTCTATATTATCACCAAATACTGGATTTAACTGTCTTACAATTCAGCTTCAGAATGAATATTTTCCTATATTTGCATTTATTTATTGTCAAGTAGCAATTTTTTTATGATTTTAATTTTAGTGTTTCATTTGTCAATATATTTTTTAAATAAAATATGTTGTTTATATTTTAAGTATCAAGTATTTTTTATTTTATATCTGGTAAAAGAAATGACCGGTTAACAAAAAATGCTTATGAATTTCGTTTTATACTATTTTCTTACCAAAAACTGGCTTCAATATTTTTATCAACTTATTCTCTTTTAGCCAGAACAGGTGTTGCAATTATTTTTGAAACCGATGGATCATAGGCCTCATTAATCTCAGTTTATGAGTGGACGTTGCCAAATAACTCTTTTTCACTCAAAAACTGAGATGCATGAGCTCAGATCAATGAGGCCTACGATCAAATAGAGTTAAAAAGAAATACAAAACCTGTGCTAACAGAAACAAAACAAGCTGACACGATTGAATGTAAGATTTAGTGATAATATAGCATAATGAGACATTTACACACACAGTTTTTAAAAGGCTGGTCAAATTACAAACAGGGTTTCTAGCAGTATAAAGGTTAAACAAGCAGAACTTGCAAAACTGCATTCACCTGCTGTTATACAGCACACCAAATGTCTACATCAACTCTCAGCTGTAATCTGGCGTTTCATGTTTTCTTTTATGCAAAAACTCCCTCGTGTTCTCAGCTTTTATCACGTCTCAGCATCATAATTGTGTTTAAATAACCGAGTGGCAAATATTTGTCCTTCACAGCACAAAACCGCACTCAGTTAAACATGTGCTGACTTTTCTAACACGCTGTTTTCATCAAGTTCATTTCCGCTTTGTTATTGCTTTATTTTATGCATGTAAAGAGAAGCCACTGGTGGGCCGTCAGCTGCTCGTAACGCTGATGCAAACACTAATAATGCTGTCTATGAACAACAACCACCAAACAGAAGAGCGGTGGAGGAAAAACACAGGCATACATCAATATATGTGAATACACACATCACCTACATAATTATCCAGACATACAGATATAATATGTGTTTTATATTTATGTCTACTGTTTAAAAGTCTGAGGTCAGTGATTTTTTTTTTTTTAAATCGATATTTTTGCAATGTATGCATGCATGCATGTATTTATTTATTTATTTTTAAGTAACAATTTTTTGTCATAGTTTTAATTTAAGTACATGGAGTAAATTAGTTAAAGTAAATTAAAAACTTTTTTTTTTTTAAGGATGTTAACATTTGGGCTTTTTTCCCCACCTTGTTACACTTGTGTAAGTATTTTTATTTAGTATTTAGTATATTTTATATCTAGTCAAAAAATGATTAATTACTAATAACTATCCAGACAAACAGATATTATATTTGTTTTATATTTATGTTTACACTACTGTTTAAAAGTTTGAGGTCAGTAAATTATTTTTTTTTTAAATAATTAATATTTCTGCAACGTATGCACGCATGCATGCATTTATTTATTTATTTTCAAGAAACAATTTTTATGATTTTAATTTTAGTACTTTGAGTTAAACTAAATTAAACATTTAAACTTTTTTTTTTAAAGATGTTAACATTAAACATTTTTTAAAAGATAATTTGTGCTTTTATGGGGACTTTTCCCACCTTGTTACACTTGTGTAAGTGTTTAATATTATTATATATTTTACATATTGTCAAAAATGACAAATAAATAAATAAATAATTGCTTATAAATTTCTCGTTATTCTATAAAATCACCAAATACTGGATTTAACCATCTTACAACTTTTTTTTTGAATAAATATCTCCTTATGTTTTTATTTTACATTTTATTGTTATTTGTTTACGTATTTATTTATTTATTTATTTATGTATGCATGCATGCATGCATTTATTTATTTATTTTCAGGTAACAATTTTTATGATTTTAATTTTAGTACATTGAGTTAAACTAAATTAAACATATTTAAACTTTAAGGATGTTAACATATTTTTGTGGATTTATTCCCACCTTGTTACACTTGTGTAAGTATTAAATATTATTATATATTTTATATCTCGTCACCAAATTAAAAAAAGTTAATTATCTGGATAAATTAATAATTATCCAGATATATAGATATTGTATTTGATGTTAACATTAAACATTTTTTTAAGGGATAATTTGTACTTTTTGGGGATTTTTTTCCACCTTTTTAAACTTAATTTAATATTGTTATACATTTTATATCTGGTCAGAAATGACAAAAAAATAAATTCTCTGGATAAATTAATAATTATCCAGATATATAAATATTATATTTGTTTTATATTTATGTTTAAACTACTGTTCAAAAGTTTGAGGTCAGTAAGATTTTTTCTAAAATAATTAATATTTCTGCAATGTATGCATGCATGTATTTATGTATTTATTAAGTAACACATTTTTAATGGTTTTAAGTACATTTAAGTACATTGAGTTAAACTAAATTAAACATATTTAAACCTTTTTTT
Organism: Labeo calbasu; assembly: GCA_019740295.1. Taxonomy (NCBI): domain Eukaryota; kingdom Metazoa; phylum Chordata; class Actinopteri; order Cypriniformes; family Cyprinidae; genus Labeo; species Labeo calbasu. The sequence goes on from JAHKKF010528764.1 coordinate 26,591, forward strand.
AAGGATGTTAACATATTTTTTTGGGATTTTTTCCTACCTTGTTACAAAATTAATTATATGGATAAATTACGAATTATCCAGATATATAGAGATTATATTAGTTTTACTCTTTAAAAGTTTGAGGTCAGTAAGATTTTTATTTTCTAAAATAATTAATACTTATTAATCTAGGATCCATTAAATGAATCAAAAGTGACAGTAAAGGCATTTATAATGTTACAAAAGATTTATATTTCAAGTAAATGCTGTTCTTTTGAACTTTCCATTCATCTGTAATCCTGAAAAATAAAATGCATCACAGTTTCCACAAAAATATTGGTCAGCACAACTGTTTTCATCTTTGATAATAATCAGAAATTGCAAACACTAAACAAAAAGTGTTTATTTTATAATGCATTATAATATTATTTAATTTATAATATATCTTAGATTTATTCTATAATAAAATATTTTATGTAATGTATAATATTTATGTATAATATGTTTACACTATTAAATCTATTCTATTTTAATATATTACAATATATTTAAAATGTGTCATATATATTCACACTATTATATTTGTTTTATATTTTTATTATTATACATGATAATATTATTTAATTTATATTATATTCAGACTATCTATCTATGACAGATGTAAATAATAAAAATAAATATAGAAGCAGATATAGTCTATTTTTTGTGCGTTTTACTAAGTGTTGAAACTCATTTGTTGTTCTGCTCTGCCTCCTAATGGCACAATGCTGCAAATGCAAAAGCACAGAACACACACACACACACACAAACACACACCATGATATATACAGTCAGAGGTCCATATTACCTCTGCAAACACGCGCTGTCAGCATATATCGTACAGAAAATCCCCTGCATTCATTTCGGTCTGTGTGGTCGGCCAGCTGTGTGTTCGGCCACAGGAAGTGAGGAGCTCTGCCGCTTCCTGTTCTGCGTGTGACAGATTGAGTGTGTGTTTACTGATGTGCTGATGACACGTTTCTGGAGACCGAAATGCGGCGTGACGCGTGTTGCTTCTCGTCGCACCTGTTTCTAGAGCTCAACGCGACACGAGGAACAAAGCCGCTCTTCTGCTGACTGGATTCCTGAATGTGTGAAACACCTGAAGAACATCAATCTGAGAATCATGAATCCACGTCCTACTTTACACTCTCTCGGCTGTTTAGCTTCTACTTCTGGACTTTTAAAAGAATAGCTCAACTGTTTTCAGCATTCATAATAATCAGAAATGTTTCTTGAGGAGCAAATCAGCATATTAGAATGTTTTCTGAAGGATCATGTTACACTGAAGACTGGAGTAATGATGCTGAAAATTCAGCTTTGATCACAGAAATAAATTACATGTTACTATATACACACATAGAAAACTGTTATTTTGAATTAAAATAATATTTTACAATTTTACAGTTTTTACTGTATTTTTAATCAAATAAATACAGCCTTAGTGAGCAGAACAGACTATCAAAAACTTGAAAATCAAACAACAAAAAAAACTTGCTGACTTCAAACGTGTATGTCTTATATTATAACAGTGTTTTATATTATAATATTATATAATTTATCATTTATTCACACTATATGTCATTTTAATATATATATATATATATATATATATATATATATATAAAATTATATTACTTATTTACTATAAATAATATAAATATCAAGGAAATATGTGAATATATATTGAACATATAATATTACTATATTACTTATGATTAAACAATATTTAGAGTATTATTTAATTGATAATACTTTATATATTCACATATTTTATATTTATGTTATTTTATATTTATACTGTTTTTGATAAAAGCAAAAAAAAGTCTTGGTGAGCATAAGAGAATTTTTAAATTTTATATATTTAAAACAAAACTTATATATATATATATATATATATAAAATTACATATTTGTTTTATATTTATATAATTTCATATTTATGACATTTTTTCTGATAAATGCGATAAAACATAAAAGTAAAAAAAAGCCTTGGTGAGCATAAGAGACTTTTATATTTATTTTTATTTTTTCTAATAAATGTTATAAATGTAAACATTTTTAATATACTGTATTAAAATATTTATTTTAGATTAATATTATTTTATATTTATGCTATTTTTTGACAATAAACGCAATAAAACAAATACAAAAAATAACAGCCTTGGTGAACATAACAGACATAAGAGATTTTATTTTAAATATACTGAAATACTGTATACATTCATATATTTGTTCTATATTTATATTATTTTAGATTTATGATATTGTTTGAAGATAAATGCAATAAAACATAAAAACAAAAAAATAAAAGCCTTGGTGAGCATAAGAGACTTTTTTATTTTTAACTAAAAATTATTTTTGTATTTATTGTCTTTTTATGCCTTGGTGAGCATAAGAATTTTTTTTTTTATATAATATATTTTATTGTTAATTATTGTTTATTTCAGTAAACATTCACACTTTAAACAAGATTCACATTTTCCTGAACGAGCAACACAATTTTTTTATTTTTGTTTTATTGTATTTATCATCAAAAAAGCATAAATATAAAATGATATAAATATAAAACAAATATGTGAATATATACAGTATTTTATTTTACTTTTACAATATTTATTTTTTGCATTTATCATCAAAAATAGTATAAATACAAAATACTATTAAAATATATGTGAATATAAACAGTATATTAGTATATTAAAAAAAGTCTCTTATGTTCACCAAGGCTGTTATTTTTTGTTTTTGTTTTATTACATTTATCGTCAAAAAATAGCATAAATAAAAACAACAACAAAAAAACAAATTTTTTATTTTTTATAATACAATTTATTGTTAATTATTGTTTATTTCAGTAAACATTTCACACTTTAAACAAAATGCACATTTTCCTGAATAAGCAACACTAATATTCTGATTCAATTAATAAATTAAACATGTTTTACAGTGCTGTCTTGAATGCGTTTTCACTCCTCTACAAGCACATGTAAACTTGAATCACCTGCAGTGTTTTCTTTCGATAAAACGTTCACAAACAGCCCCAAAAGCTGCTTTCATAAAGGTTTGGAGTTGAGTGGTCATTTTAAGCGTGCATGTAAAAGTCAGACCTGCAGAAATGTGACAGATTTGAGGCTGTTTATTCACCTCCTAACCTTTTAAGATCTGACAGCTGGGTGATTTTCTTCAGCAGGTGGACTTTCATTCAGCAAAACCTTGAGCAATCTCTGACACGCTGAGTTTTAGACCTGACGAATATCACAAAATGCATTTGGACGTTTTGATACAGCATGTCAGGGTCGCACGTCTCACACAGAACAAAAAACACAAATAAACGTCAATGGTCTCTCCTAGACAGAATCCGACACTGAATGGAGAACAAATTAAGCTCAGCTAAAGTTTCAAATGTTTCTCCTGAAAAAAAAAAAAAAGAAGTAATCTCACACGTGTCTGCTTTAGAGTTTCAGAGAACTCAATAATGTCTCAAACTGTGCTCAGATTTGCCAATGCTTTTTTTTTATTAGTATTTATTTATTTATTTTAGTTTTGTACATTAATTTCAGTTTTAGTCATTTTAGTAATTGTTTTAATTTAATTTTATGTATTTTATGATATTTTATTTTATATTTATTTAATTTTTATTAACATTTTTTTCCAAGTATAACAAAAATCTTTTTTTATGCTTTTAATTTTAGTACATCAAATTAAACTAAATGGAAATGAGAAATGTGGCTTTGGCAACTGGCTGAAAAGCAATTTTTTTTTTTACATTTTATTTTAATTTATTGTTTTTTTATTTTACATTTTATTTTGGTTTTTTTATTAACGTTTATATTTCAAGTAACAAAATCTTTTATGGTTTTAATTTAATTGAACTAAATGAGAAATGTTGCTTTGGCAATAAGCTGAAATAAAATATTTTTAAAATATATTTTAATTTCTTTTATTAATGTTTATTTTATTTCAAGTAACAAAAAAATATTTTTTATAATTTTAATATTAGTACATCAAATTAAACTAAATGGAAATGAGAAATGTGGCTTTGGCAACTGGCTGAAAAGTAAGGTTTTTTTTTTACATTTTATTTTATTTTATTGTTTTTTATTTTACATTTTATTTAGTTTTTTTTATTAACGTTTATATTTCAAGTAACAAAAATCTTTTATGGTTTCAATTTAATTTAACTAAATGAGAAATGTTGCTTTGGCAATAAGCTGAAATAAAATATTTTATATATTATTTTCTTTTATTAATATTTATTTTTTTTAAATAACAAAAAAATCTTTTTATAGTTTTAATATTAGTACATCAAATTAAACTAATTGGAAATGAGAAATGTTGTTTTTTCCCCATTTGATTATTTTATTTTATTTTAGATTTTATTTTACATTTAATTTAGTTTTTTTTTATTAACATTTATTTTATTTCAAATAACAAAATAACAATATATATATATAATAAATTTTCTTTTCTTTTATTAATGTTTATTTTATTTCAAGTAACAAAAATCTTTATGGTTTTAATTTTAGTTATCTATAATAACCTGACATTTCACTGTCTTCATTAATGTAGCATCTCTATACTCATGACAAATAATTTCTCATTGAAATACAACTAAAGATCCTGAAGTCTTCTGAGCAATGAAAGAGAAACCTCCAAGCAATAGCATTTCTCTCTGAGACACGGCTGAGTGTCTTCAAGACATTTAGTTATTTAGCGTTGCTCTCTGTTGCTGTTGTGTTTGTTGTGTAGCTGTGAGCTCTAGTTGGGTTTTTCTGAAACTGTTGATTTCTGCTAAAGCGATCAATTTCAGCACAAGCTTCTCAGTAAAGATGGATATTTTTAAAGAACCATCACAGGCTCTAGAGAAAATCCCACAACAACAACAGAAACCTAGCAGATATCAGCAGCGGCTCAATCCAGTTTACTCGCACAAGAGCACATTTACGTCCACAAGCTGCTTCTGAAGTTCATTTATACATGTTAAAGGATTATAGTCATAAATCATGAGATTATAGTCGTAAGTACAGAAACTAGTCATGATCATTTATTTCCAGCACTTAATTTCACTTAATTTCCAGCGATATCGTTGACTTGATTGCACAGATACTATTTGAACTGAGCTGAATGATGGCATGCCTTTAACTGAAAATTGAGTGTTTACTGTTGTCCTTTTGCATTATTGACGCACTGTTTTCCTATTTAATACTGTAAAGCTGCTTTGACACAATTTGTAATGTTAAAGCGCTATATAAATAAAGGTGACTTGACCTGACTTGACTTGGTAAGTAACTACAATCAGTAGAAAATGATTAACAGAATTATACATTGTGGAAACAGTGGATAAAATGTGAAAAGGCACTTATTATTTGCGGTAGTACAACAAAAACATTTATTACAAAAATTCTAGCAAAAATATTTTTTAAACATATGGTAAATATATATATATATATATATATATATAATAAACATTAAAGCACAATAAAATATATTTTTGAAATTGAAAATATTTTTAGTTTCAACCTTCATATACCAAAATGTATTTTAAAATGTATTTCAGAGGCAAGAAAATGAATGTAAAATCTTACGGTAGCCTACATTTAGTTTTTCTTCAAATGTCACATATGTAAATATATTTTCTTGGACTGGAATATATTGAGAAATATAATAAAATATAAAAAATATTTTTTTGTGTTTTAAAAACAATATTTAGATTTTTAAAATGTAGAAAAACTGGTAAAATTGGTACAAAACATATTTTCAAAGATATTTTAGCAAATATTTTTAATACATTTAAAAATTATTTTATGTATTTTATTATATTTTATTTAAAAAATGTTTAACACTTAAATTATATAATTTAAAAAAATCTTTATAACATTTATTTTATTGACCATATGATGGTATAATAGGCAAATCTTATTAATTTAATTAAATATTTTTAATACTTCAATTATATAATTCAAAAAATCTTTATGAAAATATGTAACATTTATTTTATTTATTTATTTATTTATTGACCATATGATGGTATAATAGTAAAATATTATTACTTAAATTAAATATTTTAATACTTACTGTATATACAAATTAATACTTTTTAATACTTGTATACATTCACATTTAATTTTTATTAACATCTATTTATTTCAAGTAACAAAACACTTTTTAATGGTTTTAATTTTAATATATCAAGTTAAGCTAAATAAAAATGATACATTTTTCTTTGGCAATGGACTGAAATAAGTTTTTTTATTTTTTATTTTACATTTTATTTCAAGTAACAAAAAAGTTAAACTAAATGAGAAATGTTGCTTTGGTAGTGAGCTGAAATAAAATACTTTATTTTGTTTTATTAATGTTTATTTTATTTCAAACAACAAAAATATTTTTTCATGACTTTAATTTACTATAATAACCCTGATATGAACTCATACATTTCCTGTCACACTCTCTCAAGAACAAATGATCTGAGCCACTGTCTTCATTAATGCTGTAGCTCTATACGCTATAATTTATATACCAGTTTTTATCATCAGCGGCTTTCATAGATGAAAACATCAAACATGAACATATTCACGTTAAAAAATAAAAACGTGTTTTTTTTTAATTAATTTCTAAATATGTTTTGTACTATAAAAAGAAGACTTTCTGTAAACACTTTTCAATGAATCAACTAACTGACTCAAATGAATCGGTTCGCTTAGAAATGACGCCTAGTAACCGAAAACAGATTCATTTTGCATTTAGTCACGCCACGCTCCTACTTAAATGGAAAACAGAGGTAAGAAAACAGATGGACTACTTACACATGACTGGAAAATGCAGCTAGTTAGTCGCTGAATGATTCATAACATGTCCATGAACTTTGTAAAACTCGATGATGTAAAAAATCTTCAGCGTTTTCCACATTAACCATCTGGTACATGCAGCAGCGATGGTGAGCAAAACATGTACAGCGCGATTTTGACAGCGCCACCCACTGGCTGCTCCATGACATCTGCTTAAAGCTTTATAAAATAATAGCAAATTAATTAATGAAATGATAGTAATTATAAACATTTCCGTACCTCTAAAGCTGTACTGATACAGACATTTTTAAGTACATGTGCCTTATGTTTTCATTACTAACATGAGTCATTTTAGCAAGCAGATTCCAAGTATATATAACTACAGACCGGAGATCTCCAAAATGGGGCGGGAACTCCAAAAGTGGGCAGAACCTCCAAAATGGGACGGGGTCTCGTCGGGCGAAGACTTTACCCATTGGCTCTGGCTTTAGCCTATTGCTATTGATTTACATTTCAAAACTAAACTTTATAAATTAAACATTGTTTGTAGTTGATCTCAAATAAAATAAACTATGCTATATAAATAAATATAGCAAATGTAGAGCCCCAAATGTCGTAATTTAAAAACATCTTTATAAAAATATTTAAAATTTATTTTATTTATTTTATCGACCATATGATGGTATAATAGGAAGATCTTAATTAAATTAAATATTTTTAGTTTTTAATAAATTACATAATTAAAAAAGTCTTTATAAAATATTTAAAATGTGTTTTATTGACCACATGCTGTATAATAGGCAATTCTAATTAATTAAATTAAATATTTTTAATACTTAAATACATTTTTTAATTTAAAAATCTTTATAAAACTATTTAAATTTATTTTATTGACCATATTATGGTATAATAGGCAAATATTGTTAATTAAATAAAATATTTTAATACTTAAATTAGATCATTCAAAAAATCTTGATAAAAATATTTAACAATTATTTTATTTATTTATTTTATTGGCCATATGATGGTATAATAGGAAAATATTATTAATTAAATTAAATGTTTAATACTTAAATTATATCATTCAAAAAATCTTTATAATTTTTTTTTTTAAATATTTTTTATTGACCATATGATGGTATAATAGGCAAATATTATTAATTAAATTTAATAATTTTAATACTTAAATTATATAACTAAAAAAATCTTTATAAAAATATTTAAATTTTATTTTATTGATCATATGATGGTATTATAGTTAAATATCATTAATTAAATAAAATATTTTTAATACTTAAATTATATAATTAAAAAAATCTTTATAAAAATATTTAAATTTTATTTATTTATTTTATTGACCATATGATGGTATAATAGGCAAATATTATTAATTAAATTAAATATTTTTAATACTTAAATAATATAATTCAAAAAATCTTTATAAAAATATTTTTAAAACCATTTTTTTTTTTTATATTGACCATATGATGGTATAATGGGGTTAGTAACATTATTAATTATTATTTTTTTTTTAATTCTTACTGTATATACAAATGAATATTTCTACATAATTAATTCTACTGAATCGAAATATTTACATGCTCTCTGAACATTTACTGAAGCAAACCTGACAGTCAGCCTTGTGTTTGTGATTTAATGATGCAAATCGTATTCAACAAAATAAATGAGTTGACAAATGCAGAGTCATTTTTAATAATTACTTAAGAATAAACTAATGTGGTTCCTTCACATGTAATATAAATCATAACAGCGCAGTCTGAATGTGTGCAAACAAGCGCAGATTCAAACAAATTTTACATATATTTACAAAACAATATTTAATGTCAAAAGAAAAATAGTGGGCATGTCTTTAGTGTGCTCCGTTGTCATGTTATAGACCTTTCCAGCCCATCATCATCAACTAAAAGAGATTCTCGAACATTTCTAAAGGTCCAACGTCCTGCTGCAGTCCAAACAGATCATCCACGCTTATTCCATGTTGAAACTGAGAAGTTTGACTGGTGTGTGATTCTTTCACCACCATCACAATCACGTGTGAGTCTTTTCAGGGCAGAGATCCAGAGTGCGTCTCTTTCTGCTGCAGCTTCAGTATCAGTTCCAGCAAATTCATCTGCATCATCACCTCCTGTGACAGACAGAGTGAACAATGACCAAAAGGATGAAAGTAGATGATGCTGAAAGGGAGAAAGTGCGAGAGTGACCTGCGGGTTGGTGGTGATGTAAAATCCCGGCACGCCTGCTTTCTCCAGCGTGTTCTGCTGATCCAGAACCTTCTGATCCATCTCAGCCACAATCTTCTCATCCATCATCCTCTGCTCATCTTTTACTCGCTGATCGAGAGCCTGAAACAGTAATGGAGGACAGCGTTTGCTGTGGGACTCAAAGAAAACAGGAAAACTAGGGTGACCATATGTCCTCCTTTTTCCAGACACATCCTAAAAATGCCTAAAATGACCAGGTTTTGGTTTTGTTTTTCTACTGATGTGCTCAACAGTCCTCACACATGATATATAAGTGAATTTCCATTGTTTTGATCTATAGATCCCACCTTCTTGCATGGCACGCTTGGTTGATTATGTACAATGCCTGCATGCAGGGCCTAAAACATTTTCCACATTTTAAATGGAAATTAGAAATGTTACTTTGGACTAAAAATTACTAAAACTAAAATAAATGTAAATAGGACAAAAAAACAATAAAAATATAAAAACAAAACCCAGTTCAAAATATTAGTCAATAATATCATTGTGTATAAATAATAATAAAATAAGACAGGCCATGCTTGCTCACCCGAATTATGTATTAACGTGTTTATAAGCAGACTGACAACTGTAAACACTTTAAGTTTTGGATAAAAAAAACAAACAATGTAAACTTTGCATAGAGTTATTATAATAAATCAAAATATCAGTAAAAAAAAAAAAAAAAAAAAAAAATATTTATAAATAAAAAAGATTAACATCTAAATAAATATAAACATGTATAAGCCAATAAATAAATATCACTATAATATTATTTCATAATAAGTACTTCATAATTATGAAATATTTAATAATAATAATTTTAATTTAATAATTTATCTTCTGCAGCAAAAACAGTAAAGTTCTGAAATATTTGTACTATTTAAATTAACTGCTTTCTATTTTAATATATTTTAAAATGTAATTTATTTCCGTGATCAAAGCTGAATTTTCAGTATCTTTACCCCAGTCTTCAGTGTCACATGATCATTTGCTTGAACTTTTTTTTATTATTATCAAAATTTTAAACAATTGAGTAAATTTTTTCAGGATTCTTTGATGAATAGAAAGATCAGCATTTATAGTAAAAAAAAAAAAAAAAAGGAAAAAAATAACATTAATAACAATATATTAAACATATATAAACAAATCAATAAATATCACTACAATATTATTTCATAATAATCAAAATTTTCAAATATTTAATAATAATAATTTTATTTAATATGTTTGCAGAGCCTGTTTGTGTTTCCACACCAATAATAATAACAATAATAATAGTTATTATTATTATTATTATTATAGTAAATAAATACGACGTATTATTATTATTGTTGTTGTTTTGTTGTTGTAAAATTATAATTTATGGCTGTTTTTTTCTTACTTTCTTTCTTTACTTTCAAACACTAAACAACAGCACTTTTAATTTGGTGTAATGTTTTTTTTTTTCATAACCCATTTTCATTACAAACTCGTGTTGCATTTTCAAATGCACGTTATGCAACTCAAACTCACAGCATTTGCAGATTTGATAACTACCCTAAACCATATTTTGTTTTCAGGCATTGTTAGACTTGATTAAAAATAAATAACAGCCAACTGGCAAGTAATACTGCTTTATATAATCACCAACACCAAATTTTACTCACATTTGGTGCGTTGACGAGTGTTAATTTTAGGCCCTGTCTTCACACTATTGGTCAAAAGTATGAAAGCAACAGAAAAACAAAGCCAAAACACAGACATGTGCAGGAAACAGAGGCCATACACTCACCCAAACCAACCCATCATCATACCTCAGTTTCTGCTCTCTGGTTGGTTTTCAGAACGGCCAGATTGTGAGATTTGCACGTCTGCAGAGCCTGTTTGTGTTTCCGCACCAAATCCTGTTTGAGAGCTGACAGACACACACAAATAAATCATACCGAGTCAACATCTTAAAGTTTTCAGCATGGTCTGAAACACTCACACACACCTCTGTGTTCGCTGTGTAGTTTCTGCCTCTGGTTGTAAAGGTTTTTTTCTGTCAGGTGCTGAATGTCCAGCAGCCCTTGAACTATTTCATACACCGTCCCGTCGATGAGCGCTTGAGCCAGATCGCTGAGCGTGGTGTAGGACAGACGCTGTTGAAACGAGCTGAAACAAACCTTTATTACTCACAAAAGTCCTCCAGTTACATCAGCAGAGTGAGCAGAACGTGTCTACACTGCCAAACAATCAATAAATATTATATACTTGGAAGGAGAACTACCAAATCTGTACTATGTGGAAAATATTATGTAAAATTAAACAGATGTTTGACATCGTTTTCAACTGATTGAATCAGCACGCTGCACTTCTTACAGTAATACATTTTTATATTTTATTATATATTTCTATACTTTTCTTGAAGGTAACACAAAAAAAATTAATATGTTCTCTAAATGTAAATGTCTCACATTAGCAACACTTTAAAGTTAAATATATATAATCAATTTTTAATATTTATCTTAAAGGGGTCATCGGACGCCCATATTCCACAGGTTGATATGATTCTTTAGGGTCTTAATGAAAAGTCTATAACATGCTTTGGTTAAAATTTCTCAATGGTAGTGTAAATAACACCTTTTTTACCTTG
>JAHKKF010528766.1:0-11128 GCA_019740295.1 Labeo calbasu
TTAATATTTCTATGTTCAAAATTGTATATTTAAAACATTAATCTCAACAAGAGTTTATGAATTTGATTGCACTTATGCCATCTCTTTCCATCACTTATGCTTTCTCTAAAAAGAAAAGTAAGGGTAGACCCCTAATGGATTTATTGCATGTTGGGAAAAAATAATCAGTTTTTATAATAAATCTTTGAAAAATCAAAATCTAGATTTGAATTTTTTATGTTATTATAACCTAAAGATGCTATGTGAAAGTTTAAAACAGAAAATAGTGGTTTTCATCTTGCCACTTTCTTGGTAAAGAAAACATATTTTTACTCAAATTAATCAAAATGGATTTATATATAGCGTTCATATATTTATATATATGAATTTGTTCACCATATCATGGCAGAAACATTGCAGACAACCCATATTCTCTTTAATGCACATTCTGCTGTGAGCAACTCCGCCTGCACTTCCGCGGCTGTCCTGAAGCTCTGCAGCAGCTGCATACTATTGGTCTCCTTAACTGTTTGACACCTCCTCTTGCACGGCATTTCTTGTAAACGTACACTATTGTCATACATATGCGAGTGTTTTAGGTTCTGTTTCACTTTCCTTCTAGACCTACTCAAATATAAGGAAACAAACAACATACTGTATACGCGCTCTCAAAGCACAAACTTACAGTAAAAACAAACTGTCTGTGGACTTTATACAGGTGACCCTACTCTTTCAAAGAAGAATGATGGCCGTCTTATCGTGTGTTTCTCTGGTCTTACTGTTTTATATCGTCTGCGTCAGAACAGGTGAGTTACATTCATAATAAGAGGCATTACACGAATGATACCTCTGTAATAAAAAAAGGAAACTTTTAGGCTACTAGTTCATTCCATTCTTTAACACTGCTTTGTTGTTTTCAAACGTTAGTCGTGGTATTAAGCAATATGTTGGGGAAAACCTGTCTGTGTCTGACCGTAAATGTCCGCTGAACTTCCTGTTTCTGTGTTACTGGATGATTCAGACAAAAACATTCACGTCGACAAAGATTCAGACATTTCAAGAGTAACTATAACAATACTATATAATGTTATAGGCTTTCTAGTCGGAACATTTTAGTGAATATTTGTGGGGTTTTTTTATTTTTATTTGTATTTAGTTAAGGGTCATTCCGTGTCAAATAAACCAAATTTAAAAAACTTCCCCAGCTCAAATTTTTGATTTTGCCAGTATTGTTTTCTAAAAAAAAAAAAAAAAGATAGACATGTATAGTGATGAAAGCCAATAAAATGTCACGGATGAATATTTACTGTGGAATCCAAATTCAGAGTCAAGTTACAGGGTGGTAAAAATGACTTCAGAAAGATGGCAGCATAATAATGTTATTTTTACACAGAGATCTGTAGTTCTATTAGTAAAATCTGTTGACTTTAGCAATCTTTGTTGCATTGTGTGTCAATGCTGTGTCAATCATTCAAAAATGGGGAAACAGCACTTTTTTAAGTTTTTCTCCAAAGTTTGCATGCCTGTAACTCAAGAAGTATTAAATGTATTGGGTCTTAACAAACTTTCCTTTTGACATCTACATTTTTAAGGCCCTATGAGATTCGGTTCCAGAGATATTGAAATTTTAATATAGCTCCAGGAGTAAATCGTTAAAATTTACACTTTTTCAGTGGTCAAAAACCAAATGTGGGTCAGTTTGCAAAAATATTAGACTTCTTTTCTTTTAAAGAGGAATGTCTGAAGAACAAATAATGTTAAAACTAGAGCTGTATCTTGTTTCTTTCTGTCAAGACAACTGCATTGAACATACCTGTCTGAGTGCCATTAATATTCTTTTTACAAAGTTTGTGTGTCTAAAACTCAGGAAGTATTTAATATATCGCAATATGATTTTAGATTGTAGTTCTGCATTAACTTTTCTTTTGAAATCTTCATTTTTTAAGACCCTATATCATTCAGTCCCAGAGATATGGGGATCTCAATGAGGCTTCATCTTTTTAGATTGTTGAATATTACCCATTTTCAGTGGTTAAAAATCAAATGTTTGTCACTTTGTATGTAGCTGATGCTTATTTTATTTAAAGAACAATGTCCGAAGAAGAAATAATGTTGAAATTAGAACTGTATCTTGTTTCCCTCTATAAAAACAATTGCAAAGAACATAACTGTTTGAGTCTCATAAATATTATTTTTCCAAAATTTGTGTGCCTGTAACTCATGTAGTATTAAAGTTATTTTAATATAATTTTAGATTCTGGTTCTTAAGAAACTTTTCTTCCGGAGTCTTCATTTTTAAGACCCTGTATGGTTTAATCCCAGAGATATCGAGATCTCAGTGCAGCTCCCAGTTTAGTATCCTACCCATTTTCAATGGTCAAAAACCAAATGTAGTTTTGTGTTTATCTAGTCATTACTGTTTACAATGCAAATATGCAAATAATAACAGTAACCAAGGTATTAGGACTGCACAGTATGACAGGTCAGATTATGAATGACCAAGACTAATTATTAAATCTAGGTAAAGTAAAATAAGATTACCCAGGGTTCCATTTTCCTAGGATTTAGAATTACCCAGTGTTAATTATTTCAAGTGTGAGAGATCTTAAATGTTTGAGGTACTTTTATTGTTTCTGCCGATTGTGCCCTTTAGCAGTCGATACTTCTTGATCTATGACTATGCTTCATATTTTATAACAGTAAAAAAGAAGAAGAAATTCTAATAATTAATCCAGGTGAGGCAAATTTTGGTTTATTGATGTGAATGCAATTTGTGGTGAAAGCAGCCACAATTCCCTATAAGATGTGGGATTGGTTTTAAACATGTTACAATACCACACGTTTAAACTCTTGGTATTTTCAGAAGCTGTTAAAATTAACAAAATCCCTTCTTCCAAATACACCTGAAACTGATTCAAATATAGAATCTTATGAATTGACTACAGAAAGCAAGGTAAAGTGCCTCAACTGGACCATTTCAGTCAGCTCTCAGACAGGTATGCAATTGTTTTTATAGAGGGAAACAAGATACAATTCTAATTTCAACATTATTTCTTCTTCAGACATTGTTCTTTAAATAAAATAAGCATTGTCTGCATACAAAGAGTTTTTGACCACTGAAATGGGTAACATTCAACAATCTGGACATGGAGCCTTATTGAGATCCCCATATCTCTAGCACTGAATGATGTAGGGCCTTGAAAGAAAAGTTTATTAACAACTTTATATTGCAATATCCTTAATACATTTTAATGATTTACTCCTGGTGCCATATTGAAATTTCAATATCACTGGAACCGAATTGCTTTATTTTATTAAAAATAAAGATGCCAAAAGGACAGTTTGTTAAGACCCAATAACTAAAAAGGCATTAAGATATCTTTAATACTTCTTGAGTTCCAGGCATGCAAACTTTGAAAAAAGTATTTTTTTTGAATAGTCACCATTGGCACATAATGCAACAAAGATTGCTAAAGTTAACAGATTTTACGAATAGAGCTACCAGTCTCTGTCTAAAAATAAGATAATGATGCTGCCATTTTTCTGAAGTCATTTTTACTCCCCTGTAACTTGACTCTGAATTGCAGCAGAAAATTGTCATTTTGACCTCCCTCTACAAAATAGTGGATTACTTAGTAAATATTCATCTATGACATTTAATATTTTGGCTTTCATCACTATACATGTGTATCTTTCTTTAGAAAAAATATTAGCAAAATCAAAAATTTGAGCCAGGGACCTCTGGTTGAGTTGACACAGAATGACCCTTGAGATCCAATTTAGGAAATATACTTTTAATTTGTTTAACATTTATTGGTTGCTACACTTGCAAATGTGTATTGTAGTACACCGCTGTGGCCAGCATTTATTTAAATATATGTATGTTTGTGTATTTGAGTGTTGTCAGAGAAGGTCCCAGCCCCCGAGAATGTGAGAGTGATATCTCTAAACATGGGATTAGTTTTGAAATGGGATCCACCACAAAGCACCACGAATGAACTCTTCAACTACACTGCTGAAATGAAGTAAGTAACTGGTCAAGAGTCAGGGCAGTGGTGATAAGTGCACTAAAGAAGGTTTTGACGAATGTAGGTTAGTTTGATATTCCAGAAGCAGCAGCAGCTGTCAGAGGAGATGAGACGGCTTGTTACATGAAAAAAAGATGTTTCATGTCTCAAGACTAAAGAAAATTGGACAAGCTAAATATTGTCACCAGCATCTAAATTCTTATATAGAAAAGAAATTAACTGCTAATGCTACTACTAAGAATGGTTTCTTAATGAGATGTTTTAGCAATTATTCTGATTATCTGATAAATGTAGGTCTTATCTTTATTTGTATTACTGTAATTACCCTATAATTCTGGAGATCTACTGTTTGTTCCGTACAAATGCATATGATTGCAGTTAGCTAGGGTCACTGAGTCCGACAAGTAAAAAATTCATATAGCTATAAAAATGTTACCACACTTTATTTAATAATAACTGACTATAAATGTTTAATAAAGTGACTTGTTTAATAAACTGTGATGTTAAGCTCCCCTTCTTTCTATTTATAAAGCATATTGATCAGCTGACATATATGTACAGTATAGTGTGACAGGTCAAAATTATATACCAAATTGTTACCCCTTTCTACTCTAAGTCTTTAAGTCAGTGTTCTTGAAACTCATTCAAGTGATGCAAAGATTCCTCCATTTTCCTATAGGTTTATTCTTGTTTTTCCTTTTGATCAGTTTAAGTAATGTAAAACATATTTTCATGACTTGTTGATCATACCATTTTTATTTTACACTTATGTTTGCATATTAATAAGAATTTGTAACCTTTACAATTATATTTTACTGAGATTTCCTCATGAGTTTTCTTTTCTGCCTTCTAGAGTATTCCTAGAATAGAAGAGTTAGAAGAGAGATAAGTTATGATTGGGTTAAAATGTTTTTATATAATCTGAAAAAAGTAGGATACAAAGTGTATGAATAAATAGCCTAAATAAGACATTTATGTAACTGTAAATAATTTAAAGTGTTGTCATATCTGCTCACAGATCAACCTTTTACAAAACAAATAGGAATACATAGGGTAGTATAATATAATTACATGCATGTTAAATGCTCACTGTCATACATGACTTTATGGTTTATTCATTAATTTTATTTTATTTTATTTATTTATTTATTTATTTATTTTTTTAAGTTTACAACACTACTTCACAATCAAATACTAATTAAATATCAGTAAACTACATACAATTCGAAAGGTTTATACTGCACTTTTCTAATTAAAAAATATTGATATGAATAACAAAAAGCTATATAAAAACAAGCTTAATGTATAGTTCTTATTGCTTTTTGTAAATAATTAAGCCAAATAACTGTAGGTACATCAATCAACTTTTGTTTAAATGAGAAAAATAAGAGGAGCTGACACATCACATAAGTCACTTTATTATAGCATTATAGGCACATGCATTAAATAAAGAGGGGTAACATTTCAGTAGCTTTAAATTTAGCTTGTCAGACACTACTGTATTTATAAATGTAACAAAGTCTAATCCATATTTATTTATGTAAAATAGAAAGAAGAGGAGCTCACACATCACCTAAGTCATTTTATTAAACGTTTTTAGTCAGTTATTATGAAATAAAGAGTGGTAACATTTTGATAGCTAGCCTATATGAATTTTTACTTGTCAGATTCAGTGATCCTAGCCAACTGCAATCATATGCATTTGTAAGGGACAAACTGTAGATCTCCAACATTATTGGGTAATTACAGTAAATAGTAATTCGAAAAAAGTTTACACCTACATTTATCACTTAATCAGAATAAGTGTTAAAACATATCATAAGGAAACCATTCTTAGTAGTAGGGTAACACATTAGCAGACAACAGCAGCATTAATGTTTAATTTCTTTTCTATAAAAAAATTTAGATGCTGGTGACAATATCTAGCTTGTCCAGTTTTCTTTAGTCTTAAGACATGAAACATCTTTTACAGCACTGCTCGTCTCCTCTGACACTGATAATTCGGCTTCAGCGTCTGATCTAACGTGCAAACATTTGCTGAACAGCGACTCCTGATGACAGTTTTCACTAGGTCACAGATTTTGGCACAACACCCCTTTTAAATCCCAGGATGGCTTGTCAGGTCTTTGAAAAGACACAAACGTCAGAATCAATTTAATCCTGAAAAGAAAACAGTGGTGTAAAGAATGGTTTAGAAGCAGTCTGTGTGTGAAGCTGTGTTGATCTAGATGGATGGTTATGCATTTTGTTATGTTAATTTTTGTTTAATTTTCTGCCCGTAGAGGATGGAATAAGTATGAGACAGTATGTCTAAGCAGTTCATCACTAAGCTGTGATTTCACTGATAACTTTACCATTTTTGGAATTTACAAACTTCGTGTTCGGGCAGAACTACTTGGAGAGACATCTGATTGGGTGGAAACTGAAGACTTATTAGTGGATAAAAAAAGTGAGTACATTTTTCTACTTATATGTTTATGCTTGTTTTTACTTTGTTGGCAGTAGAGAAATTTGTCATTCCACAGAAGCTTGACTGGGCCATTCTAGCACACAATTAGAATGTTTTAGTGGACGTACAGAGCTACATTAAGTTCCCTTAAATATCACAAGTACAGTGTGTTCAAGAAGGTTTTCAGGACCCAGCTGCATAAAACCCTTTAATTCACCCAAAAATGCAAATTAAAAAACAAACAAAAACTGCCATCATTTACCAATAAATTCTATACATTTCTTTTTTCTGCTGAAAAGAAGATTTTGGAAGAATGTGGGTAGCCAAACAGTTTCTGATTCCTGCTGACTTCCATTATTTCCATTCAGTGGAAGACCAGCAACTGTTTGGTCAGCTGTACATCTGCAATACAATATTTAAGATATGGAAATTATTTAAGTGGGTCTGGCAGATGACACAGAGCATACTAAAATTTAAGCACATAGTGTACGCACACTGGCTTTCTAATATTTCGAACCGACTTTACTATATTGAAATCAAGAAATGTAAACCAAACTGGACCAAGGACAAAAAAGACATTCTTTTAGAAGAAATAAAACGAAATAGCGAGGAAATAAAAACAAGGGGAAAAGACAAAGCCTGGCATAAGATAATAAAGTAATTCAAGCACCCAGGAGATGTTCTTTTATTTTATTTGTGTAGCGCTTTTCTAAATGTTTTATTTCCATATTATACTTTTAATATTTATAATACTTTATTTTGATCTAAAAAATGCACCTCTGTATTCCCCCTCTTCAATTAACACAAAATTATCCCCAGTACATTTTTTTCTCCTTACCTTTTTTTTTTTCTTTTTTTGAAATATGATAAAATATGATACCCAGTGTATGCTTTCTGAATGCACTGAATATCAAACATTGCATTTTATTAATAATCATAAAAAGCATTTTGCGTCTCATTTTTTTCAGTTTATTATATGTGTTTTATTTTGCCAGCTGATATTAGTGCTCCTCATGTAGAACTGAGAAGCAGAAAAGGACAAACAGAAGTTGATATCACTGATCCTCCTATGAAAAAAAGGAATTTGAGGGATGTCTTTGGGAATATTTCTTACCTCATCCGTTTCTGGAAAAATGGAGAAACAAAAAAGGTAATAAATGCGTTGGTGTCTCTGTTTGGGACCCCACAACACCATTCAGCCTGTACTCTACCACAGGAAAACAATCCCCCCCCGGTTCCTGTATACATTCACATTTGTTATAAACTTGGCAGTCACCGCATTTACTGTTTAATTTAATCAGAATTTCAAATATGCATGAGTTATATCAGTTTCTATAACTTAAGAGCAAATCTTACTTCACAAGCACTTACCTCTGTATGTGGACTTTCACCCCAGTTTACATGTGGGTCTATGCTTGGTTGATTTAACTAGAGTAGTAATACAGTAAATGCTGGAAAATAGTGGGCCGTTTGAAAGTGCTCAGGATAAATGGTTGATGGGGCTTTGTGTGAGCCAATCAAACTCTTCCACCCCAAACTCATCCAACTATGTTTTTATGGACCTTGCTTTTTGCACTGGAATAGAAAAGGGCCTTCCTTGAACTGTTCCCAAAAATTTTGAAGCATAACATTGTCCAAAATGTCTTGATATGCTGAACCATTAAGATTTCCCTTCACTGGATGCAAGGGGCCAAGCCCAACCCTTGAAAAACAGACTACACTGAAAAAAACAAAACTCAATTTGTTGAGTCAACTTAAAATAATTTGTTACCCTGCTGCCTTAAACTTTCAGTCAACCCAAATAAGTTCAGTCAACTTGAAATCATAAGATGTGACAACTAAGTGACAACTGTGATATTTGAGTTAAACCTAAAAGCTGGGTATGTTACCCAGCTGCCCTAAAATTTTAAGTTAAATCAACTCAAATATCTAAGTTGTCACTTGGTACAACTTAACATTTCAGATTGACCTGAGTTGACTGAACTTAAAATTTTAAGGCAGCAGGGTAACAAATTATTTTAAGTTGATTCAACACATTGTTTTTTTACAGTGTACAGTTGGCACAATGCAGTCAGGCAGGTAACGTTTTACTGGCATTTGCCTAACCCAGATTTACCCATCTGACTACAAATCATGAATTATCATTCCACAGAACAGGTTTTCACTGCTTAACACTACTCCATCCAATGCTTAGCATTGTACTTGGTGATGTGAGGCTTGCATGCAGCTGCTCAGCCATGGATGCCCATTCTGTGCAGCTCCTGCTGCACTGTTTCCAATCTGAAAACACATTTCTTCCTTCAAAAGCAAACGAAAAACCACATGACATTTGTGGGTTTTTTTTGTTATATCAGTCACATTGTCATGACATTTCCTGCTTAATGCATCTTTGTTTTTATTTTCTACAGGAAGAACTAAAAAGGGAGCAGAACAGAGTTATGTTACCAAGACTGGAGCCTCTCGTAAACTACTGCGTTGAAGTAGAGATTTTGTATTTAAACAAGAAAAGTCAGACCAGCAACATGACCTGTTTGACCAACACGCCCAGCGGTAAGCAAACTTATGTTTGTGGTGTTGTATGCATTAATGAATGTTTTATTGTGATGATTACATCTTTCTTCTCTTAATCTCAGCATCCTGTAATACTCTGTTTTATGTCTGTTCAGATGAAGTAGAGCCCCATATGATAATAGTTGTGCTCGTGGTCAGTTTTCTGGTGGTGTTAGTCGCTGTTCTCCTGATCTTTCTGGCTGTGTGGTATGGCTACAGAGGATGCAGAATCATGTTCCCTGATACCGACCTGCCAGAGGACCTAAAAAAGGTGATGAAAGAATAAGAGAGGCAAAGACTAGTGAACTAGAATAGTGTTACTGACTTCCCTCTGTCTGTTCTCTTAAAGTTTTTGTCACAACGGTCCCAGTCTTCAATACTTTCAGCCATGCGGGAGAACACGCCGGTGAAGG
This sequence comes from Labeo calbasu, assembly GCA_019740295.1. Classification (NCBI taxonomy): domain Eukaryota; kingdom Metazoa; phylum Chordata; class Actinopteri; order Cypriniformes; family Cyprinidae; genus Labeo; species Labeo calbasu. The sequence goes on from JAHKKF010528766.1 coordinate 9,420, forward strand.
AGCAATTTTGTGAGCTGAGGATAGAGCCAAACAGCTCTCAGGACAATCAACAGACAGAAGGACCAATCGGGATTCAGGCACATAAGAATGAGTGTTGTATAGGAGCGGATGTAAAACAGAACAGTGATGAGAAAACTGAAATGATCAACACCACAACAGAACAGAAGCCTTTGCTCACTGAAATGGGACTGTAGTAATACCTATAATATAATCAATGGTTATTGTTTATTTTGCCAACCTTTTCCAAAAAAAAAAAAACATGGACAAGCTACCATCGTTAAGACATGTCAGCTGTGTTGTAGCTATGGCTAGGCTGACAATCTTCATTTTGATGAACTAATATTGATTCTTAAATCCCAAGAATCTCTCTTTTAATATATGCTGTTTTGTAGTTGATGCATGAACAAAAACTTCACTAAACATTATTTATAGTGATCTTACCACCCAGTAGTCACAAAAAACCTTTGTTACAATTAAATCAATAAATGTCATATTGACACTCTTTAATGTAGTGTAACAGACTGCTGTAGCCTCCTCATTTTCCCAGCTAATGTAAACTGCTCATCTTTCTCTTTACTAGCCTACTAGTTATCAGAATCAGAATTAGCTTTATTCGCCAGGTGTGCGCAAACACACAAGGAATTTGTTGTGGTTTTTTAAGGTGCTCCTGGTACATACATGCATACATACATACATATCTGACATGAGAACAGAAAAAACATTTAAATAAAAACTTAAAATAATAATTAATGTGTACGAATCTGGAACAGAAGACTGATGTACAGATTTGTGCATTATTTACTCTATGTACAGCTGTATCAATGAGATGTGTATGTGTATTTACATAATAATACTAGAGAAAGAGGCAATAATTAGAGATGCAGAAAAATTACAGAAATGAATTGCAGAACACAGGTAATGATTCATGTTTTAGTAGTTTAAGCTGGAAATGGCATGGGGGAAAAACTGTTTTTATGCTAGATGTAGCGTCTGCCTGAGGGGAGAAGTGCAAATAGGTTGTGTCCGGGGTGAGAGGGGTCTTTGATAATGTTTCCTGCCCGTTTCTTCACTCTGAAGTTGTACAAGTCCTGAAGGTTGGGCAGGTGCACACCAATGATCCTTTCTGCCCCAAACCAGATAGTTATAGAAGAGCAACGAACTGACTCGACAACAGCTGAATAAAACTGTGTCATCAGTGCCTGTGGTAGATTGAACTTTTTCAGTTGACGAAGGAAGTACTAAAATGTCCAGTAAAACGTCTGAATGTTCAAACGTTGGCAAAAAGTTATCTGGTGTGCTATTTCTTATGTCCAAGAGCTTGTTTCTAATGAAGCCGATCGGAAAAACGTTGCTTAAGATATGACAAATAAACAAAAACAGTAAAAGTACAGAGGAGCAACAAACCGAGGCAGCCATGTGTGGTGCCATCTTGCATTGCAATTATAGCAATAAATAAACATGAATGGACATTAGAAGGTATGCTGAACGAAACAGTACATCTCGAAAACACTTGATCAATGTTTCAAACATGAAAAGATGGTCAATAATACAACATGTAAACTCATTGTTCACAACAACTTTCATGCTGTTTTAAGATTATAAAATGGCATAAGAGTCCTGGAAAAGAGAGAGTCAATAGTTTCTGTTACATCATCAAGTTTTTCTGAGCTATTGGACATGCTGAGGAATTCAGATAAGTCTGGAAGATT
>JAHKKF010528767.1:0-58557 GCA_019740295.1 Labeo calbasu
ATCATTCTAATAATAAATCCGCATATTAGAATGATTTCTGAAGGATCATGTGACACTTAAGACTGGAGTAACAGCTGATAAAAATTCAGCTTTTCATATAAATTCTATTTTAAAGTATGTTACAATAAAAAACAATATTTTATATTGTAAAAACATTTTGCAATATTACTGTTTTTTTTTCTATATTTTTAATCAAAAAAATGCAGCCTTGATGAGCATAAGAGACTTCTTTAAAAAGTTTGGGGTCAGTAAGACTTGTAATAGTCTTAGACTATTACAAGTCTTACTGACCCCAAACTTTTGAACGGTAGTGTACATATACATATACATATACATATATACATACACACATACATACACACATACATACACACATACATACACACATACATACAGACATACATACAGACATACATACAGACATACATACAGACATACACACACACACATACATATATATATATATATACATATATATATATATATATTAGTTTTGTTAGGGCAGTATGGCATATTTTAAAGCTTAAGGTCTCTTTAACGCATACTCTATGGCGGCCACGAAAGTTCACGCCCAGCGTGCATTGTCCTATATGCTAAGTTTAACGGTTTCTTGTGCGCACATAAAAGTCTGTATATTTTTTATTTTTGCAGAGGTCCTTGACGCTATACTATACGGTGCTAAGAATATTAAGAAGAAACCCAAAACGCAAAATATTTTGCATAATGAAAAAGTGCAACTTGAAATGTATTCAGTTGTGTTTGACAATCACTAAAGAATCACTAAACAGCTGCCATGAAAACACACTTCTTTTGTGATTTACCTTCTTTAAAGTTTACTTTTCTATTATAAAAAAACTAAATAGGGGTAAAAGTCTGGAAATGCTAATATTTGTCCATACTCTGCTTTCTTTTTTCAATACTTTTCCATTCCTAGAAATTACTTAAATCAAATTCCATACTTTTCTAAACTGTGTATGAACCCTGTTCACTGTTTTAACATCTAGTATAGCAGAGAGCAGGCAGGAAGCAGACTGGTACAGAGAGAGGGGGACGGAATTGGGAAAGCACCACAAACCGTTACTCGAATTTGGGTCGCCTGAAGTGCCAATGGCCTATATGTTGAAGCGCAGCCCATTAGGCTATCAGCTCTGACTTGAGAAAAGTTCCTTAGGGTTTACCAGTTTTTACCTGTAGAAAGTGTGTTAATCAAAAAATGATGAATACAATAAACTGTGATTAATAGTGATTAATAATTACAATTATAACTGTTAATAACAATTATTTTGTCTCATATAATTCAGCCCTACACTCTGACACAGCTTGAAGATGAATTATATGAGAAGATGACATTTTGCTGGATTTCGTGTTGTGTCGTGTCCATTGAGTGAGGTCAGAGAGGTCACAGCTGAGCAAACGTTCTCGGAGAACAAGCTGCCTCATTCATACAAAGCCATTGTTTAAACAAGACAATAACATTCCTCAAATCTCGTTCAGCTCTCACCAGCGCCCGTCCTCACCCCACACACAGGAAAGTATGGAAGAGAAAAACCTTTAAGAGATGAAGGTTTCTCAAGAACATAAGACACTTGAGGGCTGTTGAGGATGACACAAGAGACAGAACAGCAACACAAGGGGCTGTGTGTTTGTCCGGGAGTGCGGGCCATGGGCGACCCCATCCCGAGAACTGCAGTCATGCCACAGAAACACTCGGTGCACAGTTTGCAAAGTAGGCATGGGTAGGCATGGGTAGGCAAAGGCATGTGACGGGTGATGGCAGGTTGCCCCGGGCCAGTGTGCTAATAACGCTGACTGACCTAAGGTGAGGTTTCACCGAACTGAAACTGGATTTGCTGGTTAGGAAGTGTAAGGATTACCTTTCATTAGACCAATTATAGCGGCAGCAGGGCCACTATTGGATGAGTCAGCATGTAAACCAAAGCACTCATGACAGACACGCTCACACAGGAGGGAGATTTACTCGAGCCAACGTGAGTTTGAGCTGTTGCTTCGAGCGAGAAGCACAACAAAATGTTGTGAGAGCATTTTAACAAAGGAGGCAAAGTCTTACTGATTTGACGCTCTGAATGCTAACATCTTAATTTAGCAAAGTGCTGTTCCTTAAAAGTCTTTTTAATCTAAAGGACACTACACTGTAAATGCTACAGGCTGCATGACTAAGGCTGTTCAAACTGCACTTGATTTCAATTTTAAAAATGAGATATCTAGCAATAGCATTCCAGATTGTATTTTTGCAAGTGATAATCTGTTAATCCGTTGATCTGATCAATGTATTGTAAATAAAGTATGGCATTGTTTTTTTTTTTTTACTAGGGTCGCAATTGATCAAGCAGTCTTGCTGGAACATTATCTCTCTGAAGAACCCTAACATGTCTTCTAGGTAAAGAATAATAGCTGAATTTGTTCAGTTGGTGGGGGGGTTCACTCATTTATAAGTACTGTATATCCATGGCCATGCGAATAAGGTTTAAACCGTTTTAATGGGGTCATCGGATGCCGATTTTCCACAAGTTGATTTGATTCTTTAGGGTCTTATTGAATAGTCTACTACAGGCTTTGGTTAAAATTTCTCAATGGTAGTGTAAAAAACACCTTTTTTACCTTGCCAAAATCAGCTCTGCACAAATCATCCTGTTCTGGTGGATGTTGCTTTAAATGTTAATGAGCTCTGCTCGCCCCACCCCTCTCTTCTCTCTGTGGAGTGACAAGCCTGTTTACTTTAGCCGCTAAACTTGCTAACTAGCACGTTATTAGGAAAGGCAATCGCAAAGATTCATTAAAAAAAAAACCTTACACTCACTTCTGCTGTAAGTGAAGCTGGATCATGAATGATTCGCGCGAACATAGACAGATATATGTAGATCGGGAGGCGTATTCCCTTCACGAACAAACGTAATCTACTGCATCTTCCGCGGCTCACATGTCGGGAGTAAATGACGACCACTATGTTCATTATTACATCCAGCAACACAACACCTCAATTGCTTAGGAGCTATTCTTGTCTACGTCCCCTGTTTTTATCATTATAGGGTGGTTGTGTACACACACTACCAACACACATTTATGTTCAAACAACATGTAAAAGTGAACTTTGCACCCGATGACCCATTTAATACCAAAAAACGACAAAACTACCAGAGCAATAAGTTCAGCATTGTAACATCACAGACAATGAGAATACACTTCAAATGGGTGCTGGATACTATGTTCTCAACATAAAGGAGCTTATGCAGCACTAGCTACTGTATCTGACATGTAGCTCACTTCTTACAACAGCTGCATTATAAACTCAATGATCTAACCATAAAAATTTCTTGTCGTTCATGTATAACAGAAACAAAAAGAGTCTTTTAAAACGCATTTTTAAAAAAAAAAGACTTTTTCTCATCATAAACAACTCAAAGTCCTTCAATGAAGGTAGCCATTAAGAAAAAGGATACTGACTTTTTAACTGAACGTAGGAGTAGTTTAGTATTTCAGTTCAAAAACACCTACAGTATGACCTTGAGCTAATAGAAAAGACAGCTACTTGTGCCATTTAATGTTTTGTTACCCAAGTAATTTCTGTGTGCAATAAAACATAATTAAACATCCAATTTTTGAAACTGGTAAACATAACTGGTGGACTTTGTGAACTCATGTGCAAGATGAAATCTAAATATACAGTGTATGGGTAAACTAACAACAGCGAGAAAAACCAGTTCGAAGTATCAGAACAATTTTCTGAGAATTTGCCGTAGGCACCACTGTATTTACTACAGATGTACAGTAAACACACAGTCTCACCCATGCAGTGAAGTGTAGGCGAGGCGATTTCAAAGATAGTTTGTTACTGCTGTTGCCATCAAGTCCTCCTGAGGACTCCTCATTTAAACTAAGTCATAACTACAATTTGATGTGTGTTCAACTGACTTTGGTTCGACTGAAATGTACATGTTGAAGGATTTTAACTAGTGCTGTCAATCAATAATAATAAAAAAAAAAAAATCCCACCTAACATTAAAGTTTTTAATATACTTTTATATTGCAATCATTTCACATTCAATCTTCAAATTAATGTAGAAACAACATAAAGACAGTATATTTTTTCTATTTGTTAAAAAAAATTTATGACTGAAGGTGAGCATCACTGATACCAATATTACTGATACTATGATTGATACTGTCTCTAGTAAACGGTTCTTTTTTTCCTAATATTCAACAACTGACTGTAGCCATTCATAATGAAAGTATCATTGAGAGTTATCAACTTTTACATTTATTAGACTTTTAAAAATAACTTCTAATTTAAGTGAACTTAAAACAATCTTCGCATGCTCATAATTTCATCCACACTTTAATATGAAATGATACAGGCTACAGAGCACCGCCATATTTGTGCGGGCAACTGAAGTGCGCGTGCTACAAGTACAGTATAACGGCTGACAGGACAGGTAACTAGGATGGCATACCTCTTTTGGTAAAGACATTAGTCGATTTCTATCACAGTTGAAGTTGGACAGTTTCTTTAATTTTCCAATACTTCTTGGCAAATTCTGAGGGGAAAAAAAAACATTTAAAAATCACTTGCACTGACATCTACTGTAAAAGAAAAATGACCAATAATCAGACCACATGAGACTATGACTCTACACTCAAAAAATGCTTTGTTGTTTTATCCCATATGGGTCAAAAATAGACAAATCCAACTGCTGGTTTAAAGTACCCTAAATTCAAGATTAAACTTCTATTAACTTCTATTATAAAAATCTATTTCATTTCAAACCAACAGTTGGGTTTGTCCATATTTACATTTACATTTACAATTGGATATTTAGCAGATGCTTTTATCCAAAGCGACTTACAAAAGAGGACAATGGAAGCAATCAAATCAACAAAAGAGCAATAACTTGCAAGTGCTATGACGGAGCAAGGTTGTTTTTTTTTTTTAATTATATAATAAATAAAAAGAAAACCGAATAGAAAAAGAAAAAACAAGCTAGCGTTAGAGGCCTTGCAAAAAGAACAATGAATAGTAAGTAAATTAATAGAGTATAAGTCTAAAAGAACAATTTTTCTTTTTTTTTTTTAAGAATAGCATTAGAATAGAGTTAGAGGGTCAAATAAAAATGGAAAAAATGTGTTTTTAGCCATTTCTTGAAGATGGCTAAGGACTCGGAGTAAGTTGGGTACAACATGGGTTGAAACAACCCAGCAATTTTTTTTTTTTTTTTTTTTTTTTAGAGTAATAGGTAGAATACAATTCCATTCCAGAAAAGTGGTCAAATAAATATGACAGAGTCAATACTAAAATAAACATTATTAAATTAATTTCCCTGATTTTCCTCTTGCTAACTGAAAGTATGTAGATAGTTAGTAGGCTCAGGTGAAGTAACTTACCACCAGCTGGTTTTCTGTCAGCACTAGTTCTGTCAGGCTTTCACAGTTGCCTATGCTCTCCGGCAGTTGAACTAATCGGTTTTGATCTGCTTTCAATATTGAAAGCCGTCTTAATTTACCTAAAGGAAAACATATATTACAGTACTGTTACTGCATTAAGACAAAATCTAACATCACAGCTAGTGTGCTCTTTTAACAACAAGGCAACGATCCAAGAACAGTGGATCCGTAGGTTAACCACAAGTACAACGAACTGTTCCATTAATATAAACTCTCCCTTTTTCTAAATGAATCAAACTCCATCCACCACTAAGCACAACAACTACACAGAAGCACACATGAACAAACACACAGACACTGCAGTTAGCGGTCGGGTCCTAAGCACTGACCTAAGCCCTCCGGCAGCACGTCTATGAGGTTCTGGGACACCAGGAGGTCAGTGAGAGAGAGGAGGTTTCCCATCTCCTCTGGGAGGCGCTCTAACTTGTTCTCCGATACATCCAGACACGTAAGGCTTCTCATACTACCCAGTTCCTGAGGCAGAGAAAGCACATGTGCACACAAACACACACAAATGTTAACATGTATGCAAACACAGGCATGCAAACACAACCACACACACAGCTTGTGCTTGATTAATAAAGAATAATAACATTACAATTACGTTAATATCAAGTGTAAAATAATATAAAGAAGCAGAATACAAGTCTGATGAAGCAATACATGTTTACATAAAATATGCAAAAGAACTAGTGCAGTTTGATACACTGACAGTTTTTGAAAATGACATCAACAGGACATGTCAGAAATACTTTACCGGTGGTATGTCAGACAGCTGGTTTCCGTCCAGCCACAGGTCTTTCAGACTGACAAGACAGCCTATTGTCTCAGGCTGCAAGAAAACAAGTTTGACAGAGTTCAGACAGAGCAACGAGAACACAGCAGGTGACTGTTACCGACGTGCACAAGAATGCAGGCCAGTGCGAAACGTTCTTGAAATGGCATTCCGATGTAGCCTGTATTAAGTCCAGCCTCTGTCAAACAGGGGTCACATTCATGGAAACAAGGGTTTTAAACTTGGATAAACAGCAGCAGACTAAATCTTTGCTTGAAAGAATCTCCCAAACATATATTTTCACCCCAAAGAAAGAAAACGAATAAGAAAACAATTTTTCTTTTGCATAAAGAAATCATTAAAGGGTTTAAGACTAGGGATGGGAACCGATTCCAAAAAGAATCTATTCCTTGATTCCGAGACATTGGGAATCGAGAGTCGAAGTTATTTTACGGTGGAACTGGCTTACATTATCCACAATTTTTAGCGCTGCACGACAGAATAGATCATGGCGTGATCGAGGGTCTTTTTCCCATTTGCATCTCAAATAAAATACAGTTTTTTAACCTTTCCATCGGCCAATGATAATTCTGAAAACGCAGAGAGCACAGATCAGTGGCCGAGAGCGCATCTAATTGACAGATAAACCACAAGCTCTTATATCAATGTTGTTGTTAATGTTCTGGTTATTTCGTTTCAGTGTACAGTCTGTTAATTTTGTATACCGTTAATGTAAACATAATTCAGCTGAACCGTGCACATTCATGCAGTAAACGCATGTCCACTGCTGTGCTGTGGGCTATGACTAATTTCATGGGCAATGCAGACAAAAATCACAATTTACATACAGAAATGTATCAATTTTTTAAAATAAAGCTTCATATTATGATAAGGCTACTTTCTAAGACATTTACTTTCTAAGAAATTACAGTCCTCCAATCTAAAAAAAAAAAAAACAAGAATCGAAAAAGAACCAAAAACAACAGTAAGGAATCGATTCTTGGAATTTGATTTGATTCCAAAATTTTCGGAATCTAACAGCCTTATTTAAGACATCAAAGGATTTTCACTCAAATTATTGAAGACTGTCAACATTTGCTTGTTTCAGACCTGTATGAATTTCTTTCTTCTGATGAACACAACCAGTAACCAAACAGCTGATGCTCCCCATTTTATTCTAAACTATGGAAGTCATTGGGACTCAAAGGTTTGGTTACCAACATTCTTCAAAATAACTTTTAATGTTCCACAAAAGAAGACATTTTCAGAATGTTTGTATTATAATCTTCAAGTGTTCATATGGTACAGAAAAGCTCCCAAACAAGTGTAAACAGGGTGTAAAACATTATTTGGTAAGCGGTTTCATCTGGAGTTCCAATTTACCCCTAAGAACTTCTAGTGCTTGGATGGTTTATATGATGTTAAATTATGCTGGTGGAGTAAAAGATATCATTTGCATTACAAGACCACCACACATATTACCATTAGGATAATTATAGATGTTATCAATATTCTGAGTAACATTTAGAACATTACCACTGCGAACTGTACATTTATGAAAGTTTCATGCGGCCCAATGTCTTTATGGAAAATAAACTTCTTCTTTTTTTTTAACTTTGGGATGAGATGAATAATCAGAAGAGGTTCCAGAGATGCTGTGACAGCTGACATATTTCAAGCCTTGTGCAATTAAAGTCATTAATATTCTTATTAGTCCATTTAGAGCATGTCGTGAAAATCACTTACCAAATTATACAGTTCATTGCTTCCTACATCTAGTTCTTCAAGTTTCTGAAGTTGAGACAGAGACCTGATTGAAAAGAGTAAAACAAAACAAATAAATAAATATTAATTTCCTTTTGCATTATGTATGCACACACACACACACACACACACACACAAATACAAACAAAAACACACACATGCACAGCAGTGTGAGGTGTACACTTACTCTGGTAAATAAGTCAGCAAGTTCTCTCGGAGTTCCAGTGATACCAAGTTACAGAGGCTAGATGAAAGACAGAAACATTGCACAACCTTAGGTACATGCATAAATTTAAACTTTCACGCATTTTAAGCAGTAGATTATTTTGTCCTGATGTGTTTTCTGAATTTAATTTGCATTCCAGGACCACCATACAAATTACCATTAAGATAATTACAGATGATATCAATATTTTATCTGAGTGATAACACTTTTCCAAGTCTACATAAAGACCACTGAAGGACATCAAGATGCAACCAACACAGTAATAATCCTTCAAGCATAAGCGTATACACAGTCAAAAGTTTGGAATAACTAAGATTTTAAACGCCTCTCTCTTCTGCTCACCAAAGCCGCATTTCATCAACAATACACTAAGACAGTAATATGGTGAGTTTACGTCACATGATCCTTCAGAAATAATTCGAATATTCTGCTCTGCTGTTCAAGAAACATCTTTGATTATTATCAGTGTTGTGTTGCTTGATATTTTTGTGGAAAGTTTTGAGTAAGCAAGATGCAAACTCCACAAAAAAATGCCTACTTATTTTCTGTTAAAAAATAATAAGCGCTGAGATAAGGTTCATCTATCCGTTGACAGAGAGAAGGGTGAGGCGCTGTGGGAAGCACACTTAACACACATCCTGAGATAGCAATCACAGCGCATACTCGTCGCTCTGAGCCTCACAGATGGGGCAGTGACATTTCAGTTCATTTATTTCAGGCCTTCCAGGGACTTTCAGCTATTTAAACCTGATATGCTTTTCAGAACAACAACTACACCAAATTAAGTAACAGGAGGGCAAGAGGATTTCCCTTTTTCACATTCACAGATAAAAACCACTCACATTTATAGAAAAACAACTTTCAGCTTTTAATTTCTCAAGATCACAGCAATGTGTGGCTATTTGACCTCTTCAGTCAGTCACACGGACAGCTTGATTTCGAGGACAGGAAATGCTGCTATTTGTTACTATAACTCCATGAAAATTTAATCAACCCGTAGAACGGACAAGAGTTCAACATGCTTTCAAACGTCTGGAGCTCAAGGCTATAGAGACAGCTAAAGTCACACACACATTAATCAGGTTTGTCTCCTGAAATGAAAACGGAGAGGGAAAAAGAGGATTATTGTTCGAGGCTGTAGCGAATGGAGTATTTCAATTCCACAAACTAAAGCCTTTAAACACTGCAGTAATAACTGTCTGCAATCAATCAGGGGAGAGTTGTGTCACTGCTGCATATTAATGTTTTTGTTTGTCAATATAGGTGAAGGCCTTGCATACGTGTGACTGAGCTGACTATAGTATATGAGGACTGAGAGGATGACAATGAGGACGAAATGTCAGCTAGAAGATCACAAGGCAGTATTAATAACTCTGGGATTGATCTCTATAAAAATATCTGCTCACTGAAAAAGATCTCTGCACTAGCCAAGCCATTCTGCCTCTCTCCTCTCCACGGAGCCTCACTGAGCCAGATTAAACCATCGACATGGGGTGGGGGGGACCTTTGTGACATGGCATTTTTTTTTCTCTCTCTTTCAGGCATTATGCTTGTGTTTTAAGTAAGACAAGTTCACAAATTCATTAAAAAAATCTCAAAAATCCTTCCTTTTCCTTTAAGCAAAATGCATATACATACACACAGAGCACAGCATAAATGAATACAACCGCTCTAAAACAAATTTAGCAATTATTCTAAATAAGTTAAGTTTAAGGCTATTTTTAATAAACAGGCAAGTAATTTCCTGACAATTAAAAGTGTTATATAGCCTACTGAATCATACTCAGGCTTAATGCTGTCAACAATGAAATCACTTGGAAGAAAACTGCCAGGTGACTTACTTCTTAGCATAAAAGAAAACAATGGTACAAGAGGAATACCAAATTATTGTTTCAAGTGTGAAAATATAGCAGAAGTAGCACCGACATTCAAAAACAAAGCTCCTGAAATAATCAGGTCTTCACTTTAAGTTTTCATTTAGTGATGAGTGAATTTTTGCTAGAATAAAAGAGCAGGAGAGATAGCATGCAAGTGTCTCAGCCGGCAACAGCTAAGAAAAGAGTGACACTTTATCTCACAGAGTACGACACAGCCTTCAGAAGTGACATGCATGGCTGTTGTCACCACCAGAATGACCTACTGCAGCCAAAGTAGGGCTGCACGACTAATCGAAGGCGATTGTCATGCACATTTTTTCAGTGAAGCTGGTTGTTTAATCAGTGGTAAATCTTTCAGATGGAGCAGCATTTAGTGCACAGAACTGTAGTTCACTGAAAACTACGCTAAATCGCATTTATTAATCGCGCATAAATTAATTCGATTATGAAATCGAAAGAAATCGTTCGCGATAATGACAGCGGTCTTAGAGCTTCTCAGTGAACTACGGCTCTGTGTAGAAATGCTGCTACATCTGAAAGTTGTCCGGTTTTTTTTTTTTTTATTGTCTATTTTGTTGTGAACTCGCTTGACTGGTTTGATAATCAAAGTTTTGAATTGTCCTCTCCGGATCCCCGGATCGATGGTGTTGGTATGACATTAGTGCCTTAAGAAGCTCTGACATGGGTATCTCTGATCATAAGCTGACTGAAATTTCTTGTAATTTTTACATTCCAAAAATTGTTGTTAAATCCTTGATTGACTATCGTGCATGGAAGCTGGTTGATCCTGTCATTCTCTGCTGCACTCTGTGATTCCCCCCTCTCTGACGGTTGCAGTCTTTCCAGTGCCTGAGACATTCTTAAGGTCTATGATGAAAGTATTTCTATATTCTGAATCATTTTGCTCCCTTAAAATCTAGACACACACTTCTCCTCCTTGGTTACACACTGAGCTTAGGGCAATAAAAACCAAGGGCTGTCGGCTAAAAAGGCTTTATAAGAAAAGTGGCCTTACTGTTCACTCCTTGGCATATATTGAACACATTAAGCAGTACAGAAACGCTCTTAATGCAGCTCGATCATCTTAATTCTCTACTTTCATTAATAAGTCCAAAAACAGGCCCAGAACATTATTTAGTACGAGTAAACGGTTAACTCAGCCTCCTGTGCAGTCTCTAGAGCGCTCTGATCTAAGATGTGATGCTTTCATTAACTTTTTTCAGAGTAAAACATCTCATACCTGTCAACACCCTACCTCGGTTCCCACTACTACTGAACTTCTCTCATTATGCCATAATCATAGCTTCTCTAGTTTGATAATAATAATAAATAAAATAAAACATTTTTTGAATTATTCTTTAAAAGGTTATTTAAAATAAACAAGAAATTTTAATAAAACATGATGTGAGCTTAATGGGAAAAGGTGTGTGCTAAAAAGGGTACAAAAATGTACCCATTAAGCACAGTCAGACTTTTTGCATGTAATGATGTACACCTTAACTGAAATGTTTTTTGTCATTTAAAATAAAATGAAATATTAGTTTCATTACTAATTACATGACTTAGTTTCATTATTTTATTTTAACATAACTTTTTGTGCCGAAACCAGTATCTTGTACACTAAAAATGTCACAATGTGTATATATATATATTTATATTTATATTTATATATATATATTATATATATATCCATCAGTAAGCATTTCATCACACTAGCAACATTAAAAGTAAAGTACATGCGACTAGTAAAGGTTAGTGGCAAACAACACTTTTAAATCCTGTCTAGATGTTTAACAGTAGTGATACTCATTCAGTGAGTCTCACAGTTGATTAACTTCTACAGAAAATCAAGTCACTGGTCATAAAAGGACTAGCCTGCAATATGAATGAATTTCCATGATTTTTTTAGGTACTTTCTGAAGGTTCAGACTGCAAGAGGCTGCCATTGAGCTGTGAGATAGAGAGACGACAGGCACAGAAGAGGAAATTACACAGGAAATGAAGAGAGCCGTGGAATCACACAATGGAGAGAAAAAAAAAAAAAAAAACCCAGACGTTTCCCAGCTTTCAATCTGAAAGAAGTCCAAGTTACTACAGAGACAATGGTGAAAGATAATATGAACATCCACTGGAATAACAGGCCGAGCCACTCACAAGCACATTGGACTGTTTTTTGTCGCCCTGGAGATAGACTGTGTCATGGAGTTCTCACCAGCTAAAGAACAACAGTCAAAAATCACCCACCGATAGACTAAACTACAGAAACCGCTAACTCTCTCAGTCTCAGTGCACATGTCAAAATGTCCCTGAAGATAAAAGCTTTTAACAAAATTTGAAAATGTGCAAACAATTTTAGTCATTTTGATCATATCATATCAGCAACAGTCATCAAGTAATGGGATAATTATTACTGTAGCCATCTCGGATGCTGATGAGTGTAATAAACAGCAACAGAGAGGAAAGACATCACATCCATCTCAAAGACTAAATGTCTATATCGGTTTTCAACAGTGTTCATATTTCACATAAGATCATATGAGAACGTCATTGGCAATCAAACCCTGCTGATATCTTAAGACAAAATAAAATCTAAAAATTGCAAACAAAAAGCCAGATTATCTGGTCTAATAAATAAAAACAAACTGGAAGAAAAAACACTTACTTTCCAATGTTGTCTGGAAGTGCTTGTAAAGAAATGTCATTGATGGAAAGGCATGTTAAATTCCGTAATTCCGGAAAACTTTCTGGCAATCTGAAACAAAACAAAAACAAACATACAAGTCAGTTCACACAGGAAATGACAGAAGAGAGTAACTGATAAAGTGCATCCGCTCTAGTAGACAGGTGAAAGAACAGATGGAGGAGCGAATCATGAACGTGGTCACGGCAGCAAAACATGACTGACTATTCCAGAAAAAATTAGAGGGGTCCTATTATGCACTTTTACAAAGTCTTGATTTTGTTTTGGGGGTGTAGTAGAGCATGTTTTCATGGTTGGTGGTTCAAAAAATGCATTATTTTTCACATAATTTACATTATTACAATACATTTTTCCCAGCCTGGCACATATGGCTCGATTAGTTCCGGGTTTAATGAAGAAGGTTTTTGTTTCGAAAAACAAAATGTGTTGTAATTGGTTAGCTGTCCCACTGCGTTGTGATTGGCAAACAGCTTAGACGGTGTTTCAGTACTGCCACGCCTCTTTTCAAAGAAGCAAGTTCCGTGTACAACTGTTAGTGCAAGCTAGATTAAAGTGATTCTTACGTTTTAAATATGGATATTTTTCTTACAAAAATGCTAGTGTCGTGTGAGGCACTTTTTATTATGGATGGATGCATATTATTGGACTTACTAGTCTATGCCATTCTAAAGCTTGGGAGTGCCAGGATAAATTTTAATATAACTCCGACTGCATTCGTCTGAAAGAAGGAAGTCATATACACCTAGGATGCATGGAGGGCGAGTAAATAATACGCTACACTAATGGACTTTGAGATTTTTAACTTTGTAGATCTTTTTTATGCCCAAAGATATACACCACACACTGACTAAAGTTCAAAAAAGTGAAAAAGCATAATAGCACCCCTTTAACAATACAAAACAATACAAAAATAAATTCGCTAACAATAAAGTTCTGCCAGTAAACTAAAACTTAACCACATGGTTGTTTGTTACAAAACAACCAGAGAATACAGAAGCAGTCAAGCTTTGTAACATCCAGCAAAATGGGGGAACAAATTGGCAAACTGGGCCAAAGTGGATCCAGTGCTAATGCATAACGGATGACCCGTCAAGCACAACACAGCTATTAGGTTATCATCAATAAACCGCAGAGATGCCGTCAACGCATTTGTGGCGTATTAGACATGCAATTAAGACTCGTTTAAAGAACCACCCATCCCCAGTGAACACACCACAATAAGCACTAAGAAAATCGACTGTGGTGTGGATCAGATGAAGTGTCCAGCCTTCAGCAGTGTTGGAAGAGCTACTCTACAACTGCAGTCTACTCAGAATTTAAATGCTTAGGTACACGCAAGCTTCTCCTAAAAAATAAATAAAAAAAATGAATAAAACTGTACTCTAATTTAGATATCTTGAAATCCTGTGATAAACAGCATTTGTTTATCAAATGTTTTTCAGCAATTCTTCATGAACTGACACCACATATTGAGCTTTTTAAAACGCATGCCATAGAGGATCAGAATATCACGCAAAAGATGAAATGCACAATTACCTTGTCAATGGGTTTCCACTAAAATCTGCTACTTGGAGGGTTTTACAATATGAAATGCTTTCAGGGAGTTCCATAATGTCTGTGAAAAAAAGAGAAAACAGATTTAATCCACTTACAACAGAATCCTTGCTGTAGTCAAAACAATGACTTTGTGCCAAAACCTAGAGAGCCGCCCGTGTAGGCAGCATTTAAGGCATTACAGGTAAACTATTAAGGCAGAGATGCCTAAGATGACTTCTTTTGACCACACTCAAATCAGGCATCCTTGACTGAAACCTTGCATTAAAACATGCAAAATGGTATTAAAATAATAAATAAATAATAGATCTATTATTTAATAATGGTATTAAATAATAATTGAACAAAAATGTAATCTTTATAATACATAAAACAATTTCCTATCATACTCAACATTTCATACTTAGTAGATCATAAAAATGCACATGCTAATGCAAAACTACTGGAATCTGGATCGAGTGTCCTTCAAGTGTGCTTCAAGTGAGGAGCGCAACAGTATTCACCCACTTTTTCAGAGGCCTTGGAAGAATTTTCCCATTACTTTTTCCTCTAGTAATTTGGAAGCAAACCAACCAGCAATGAGGTCAATCACAATATCACAAACTTAGATTTGAAAATAAAGGTACAAGACTGTGCACTTAACAGCTTTAATGAGGGAAAGATTTACATTCTGATGAAGCACTGTGGAATTAAAAGCAACGGAGAAATATGAATCTTTTCATTTAAAGATGTGCAAGATCATAATTATATTACAGAATAGTTTGAATGCACAGAGAAGTTCGCAGTGCTTCAGTGGAGTGCTCGGGCCACTTAAGTGTTCTTTTGGAGCAATTTCCTTATCACAATTCTCTGATTGGTGAACATTTTTGGGTTTTTCCACCAGGAATTCCGCTGTTAAACATGATTAATTTACAAATTAGTTGAAGTAATGCAGGCTGATGGCTTCAACAAAAGCACATACCACTGATTAACAACCCTGTGGCGTAGAGTAGGTTTGTTTTTTAAAACCAATGCCCCTACAGAGGAATGTAAATCGAGCATGTCTTCTGCATTAGACTAGAGCCTTACATTTTGGTCCCTTATGGTTTCCATTACAGATGCTTCCTTACAAGATACCAAGCTATGTGAGCAGCATGCAGCAAGGTAACTTACAGGAGTTTGAAACAAAGCCAATATTTTAATCATTACGTGCCTGCCATAAAAATGGTGCTATAACTAGGAGAGATCAGAGTTCAACTAGAATATGATGTCAGTTTATAAGGGAGGAACTTCCTCTGGAAGATAGTGTGTAAACACACAAAGAGCATAAACCATTCTTACAAAGGGATAGTTCACCCAAGACTGAAAAATCTTTCTTCTGTATAACAAGAATATTTTAAGGAATGTTTAACCCCACTGACTTGAAATTCAAGGACCAAAAATCACAAAATATCACCTTTGCCCTACAGAAGAAAAAATAAAGTCATACAGGTTTAGAAAGACATGCAGGAGAATAAATGAGGGCAGAATTACATATTTTTTCATCAAGTATCCCTTTAAGAAAGACACAGGTCATTTAAAACCACAAGACACCACAAACCATGAAGTCTAGGTTTAAAAATGCCGCTTGATCAAAAATAGTAAAAATAGCTGAACGGAAAACTGAATTTTGGGCGTGGATACGCTGCGACCCAGTCTGGGAATTACTGTGAATGATGCTGAAACGTTGTCCATAATTGCTGAGCACAGAAACCCAGTTGCTGAAATATGTTGGGCGTATGCTGGAAGCGTGTGGGAAGGGCAAGACACGGGAGGCCAAAGTTTCTCACAGACAAGTACAGTAATTAAACACTGGTGTGATAAAGCAAAGGGCTTCTTACCATTGCGAGAGAGGTCTAGCTCCACGAGCTGGTTGAAGTTAGCTATATCCCCCGGCAGCCGCTGGATCTCATTGTCACTTAGGCCAAGTTTTCTCAGCTTAGTCAGATTGAAAAATGGCTGAAACAGGGCAGGAAACACCAAGTTAATTTTATTGTACAATCAGTAAAACACTGTAATATAGTTGTATTATATATCACATGATTAAAGGACTAGTGCCAGTAATTACACATACAACGTACAACGTAGGGCTGGGCAATATGGCAAAAAAATAAAATCTCGATTTTTTCAGAATGTCTGACCAATTCTCTATTTTTTAACGATTTTTTACTATTCAACTCGATTCAAGTAACTTTTTCTTTATGAACCCTCTAGTTAAAGAAAATTCTATTCCAAGTGCACCACACATGACGTTGTCAACATGATGTAAATGTTAAACAAATCACTTGTCAAATATCTTTGAAGAAAAGATGCATGAACTACGTCTTGTACAAATTCGTCTTATACATGTTATATGTTAAGAAATAATACAAGGAAAAAGCTTTAAAAAAAAAAAAAAATCTTAAGTCAAGATATTTCAAACTCAAAATGACTGAAGGTACAACACCAGTAGAATATTATTAACTATAAATGTTCTGTAAAAACAATAAACGGCAGCTTTCAGCCTGTCACCATGACGCAAACATACAGTGGTAGTTCTTCACAGGTTTTTATTCGATTGCTCACATCGCATCTTTGTCAACACAAAAGCACATTCTTTGTGAATGGCGCCTAGCGATTCCCCAGCGGTTAATCATGCCTGCCAACATGCAGTTGGATCATTCTTTTCTCTTTACTGTTATCATTGGCATATTGTCAAAGTGTCTACTACTAACATTTGGTAATATTTCTATTCAGAATCGTGATTCCTTGATTTCTAAAAAATAAAATCATGGCAAAACATTAAATCTGAATTAATCAGAAAGAAAAGAAGAAAAAAAAAAAAAAAAAATTGCCCAGCCCTAATACAACGTAAACGTGTACACAAAAAGTGTAATGTCTTAAATAATCAAATTTATTTATTTAAAAAGCTGGATGGAAATGCCAAAATGCAACTGAAATTTTTATGTGCATAAAAAACCTTGTGCACTCAACTGAATTAGTGTTTTTATTCTATAGGAAAACATATACGTAAACCATGACAGAAGCACATTTACAGAATAAATTCCTGGATGGGAAAAAAAAAAAAAAAAAAACATGACTTTGCCTCAACAGATCATGTGGCTGCAGGATAAATTGCATTTTAATTATGATCACAATTTCAGCTTCTCCTGAATTATTAATCTTGCATGTGTGATATTTACCTACTGGTTATTTATTCTGAAAACATTTTATTTTACTAGCATTATCATGCAGTGGTAACAAGCCTCCACAAACAGTTATGGTTGCCTGGTATGAAGAATAGAAATGCCCCCAGTCAGATATTTTCCCCTAGTCTTCCCAACCTGGCAACCATCTGCATCTTCATATTACATAAAAGCGCTGATGAGCTGAAAACATCAACAAGCCTGTAAGCGGATGTTTAGTGATCTCTACTGAGATATTCTGCTCCAATAAAAGTGTAATACAGTCAGCCTGTTTTCTTTCACACAACTAAATTTGCAAGAAAACCATTCAAGTTGACGCTCTTTTGAATTTTTAGAGTAAAATAATTGTGATTAACCATTTAACAAATATCGTGCAGCCCTAATAGATCATGTGATTGGATAACAAGCACACCAATCTCATTCCACACCATCAAAAAGACTGTTTAGTCTGAAACGCCAAAGTCTGTCATGAAAATGATCTGGTACAATTACTTCCCTGAATTGCTCAGGAAATAACTCCTGAATTGTTCTGAAGCACAGATCATTTATTTTGTGGGATGGGATTGAAAACTGTGTCTAATTTTTTGCAGCAGTTTAATTCATGCCTTATAATGGAATTAAATACTAGATTATTACATAGCAAATATCTTGCAGTATAAAAATAATAAATGTAACACTGTCATTCTTATCACACGATCATAAAACATGGGAAAAAAATAATTATTTTGAATTTGGAGTTCAATATTGTATAGAAGCAGTCAAGTGTCTAGCGCAATGCATCGTGGGATTCCATGCTATAATGCATATTTTGCCAGTGCAGTGGATTATTCCTTGCATACAAAAATTGTGTAAATACTGAGTAAATACTGCAGAAATATAAGGAGTAGTACACTAGTGTAGGGCCCTATGAAATCTGTTTTATTTTTTTCCAAATTCAGTTTTTTCCGGATTCCATTTTTTTTTTCACTTTAATTTTTCATTTTAATGGTTAATTTAAATTGTATTAATCAAAGAGCATGTCTAATTAATTAAAATCATGAAACTTACACAATTTCACATCAATTTAATAAAGGTTTAACAAAAATGACATGTTTAGGGCCCTATGAAATGTTTTATTTTTTCTCACCATATGTTTTATTGTTATCAAATTCTATGTTTTAGCATGTCTAATTATTTAAATGCATACTTAATGTATTCTTAAAATAGCCTTATGAACGTTTTTTTTTTACCCTCAGAAATTCTGTGTTGTGTATTTAAAATGTTGTGGTTATGAAGGCATAAAACATTAATTTCATTTATCTTTTAATTATTGAAAATTCAGCCACCATTTTTTTTATTACTATGTTTTCTTTACTATTTTTACTATTAAAATTAAAACATGGAATAAATGTTGTGTGATCATACCCTAAAAATAATGTTTGTTTCATTTTAGTAATAGTAGTAATATATTTCTGGCACAATGTCTTTGGGTTGCCGTGTCTACCTTTACATTTCTGTGTGTATATGACGCTAGTTTTCCTAAAATGGAACAGTCAAAACAAGGCCAAACAAAACCGCTCATCTGCTCCATTCATTAAAACAGAGACACGCAGAACATGCAGGATTCACATTTAAATGGTATTTGCGGCGTAATATTTACAGATACTAGTCCATATTGCAGTTTGATTTAAGTGTAATAACCTACTTCTGATTAATTCACTTAAACTTTGACAAATTCCGTGACATTCCGTGTTATTCAGTAAATTCCGCTTTTAAGACTGGATTCCGCAAATCCCTACACGTTTTCCGCATCGCGAAAATCATAGGGCCCTACTAGTGTATTATTCCAAACATAGCCTATGCAAATCAGGAGGGTATTCAGAGAGGATTATGGGTCATTCTGATGCTCTACTGACTCACATTTGAGTATTATTGATGTGCTGGTCTGGAAGTACAAGCCACACAAGAAACACCCCACTCAAACGGGCTCCAAACAGAAGCATACCCAGATGTTCCGCAATCAATTCACACAGAAAAACAAAACCAGTTTATTAGGTTAGTAATTACTAATGTCCAGTGGCCTGGCAAAAGCAACTAAGTGTATGGCTCTCTGTGACGTAATCAGCTATTCATGTCTATCTGCCTGACCTACTTGTTCAGTTCCTCCCACCGCTCACTGGCACCACGACTGACACGAGGAAAAAAGTGCAATTGAAGCAGCCCATAAAACAGCAGAGTCAGAAAGAAAGCACAGCCCGTTACAAACAAACAATGTGCCTGCAGTATCTCATCAGTGGTGCTTATATTGTACCTCCTTCATGTTCAACTCAATCCTCTAAAGCATGTTTGGCTCTAGATAACAATATCAGAGGACATAGCACCGGAAGATCATTATCATAAATGACCCTGAGAGCTTGTATCGTGAACCGCTCCACTGCCACTCACTTTAAACTAGAAACGGTAAATTGGTATTAAGTCTATTGAGTAAACTCTATTGACGTGCCCAACTCACATCAATTTTCTCTCACACACACGCAAAGAGAGAGCGGAAGCAAGATGGCTTTTTTGTTTATTTCTCAGAAATTGAATTCAGTCCTTAAGAACAAGCAGAAGCGACTGCTGGCCTTCAGTAGCGTCTGGAAATAGTGTGTGAATGGCAACGTCATTAGCTAGTGCGCACCTTCTACCATCCACATTTTGATACAAGCACATAAGCTCTAGCGAACACAGACAAAGTGATTATTATTCATGAGACGTCTGAAATTTTCGCACATTAAAAAAATAAATACAACCTCGCATTGTGTCAATCACATGAACAAAAAGTTCAGATCAGGTTCAATTTTCTGCATTTTTGCATCCGTACCAAGCATTTTGGTAGGAAAGGATGATAAATACAAAAAAGCTGAAAAACGCATACAAACATTTTGGACTCAATGACCTTAAATGGTCGACAGATAGTCTGATAAAAAAATTGGACAATTACCAAAATAAAATTCTAAACTGACAGATAAAACTCAAACTGACAGATTTTCCGGTTGTGGCCATTGCTACAGCAGCTGAGAAGCACCGCTGTCATTATACAGTACAAATGTGCTGAACTTCAGACTCATCTATGCCACTTTGTTCATTTTTGAAATGAGCTTCTGCCTGTTTGTTGATTAGATTAACTGTTGGTGTGCGATACCAGTGAGTTGTCCTTGAAACAACAGGAAATGGAGCTTCTCATCTGGCATTAGATCGCCATATTTTGTTATTTTGATTAGATAATCAAGTGTTCTGAAATAGAAGAAAATAACATGGGAGAGTATACATGCAATATACATATGCATGATAATTCAATGCTGTGGCCTTTCGGTAGATATTTAAAGATGGTTATATAAAATGTTTATACTTCACAATAAGGGTCCACTTGTAACATTAACTAAGGTTAATAAATGCTGTATAAGTATTGTTCATTGTTAGACTGTGTTCATTTCAACTTTTAATAATAGATTTTCACATTTTAAAGTTAACAGGTTGTTAATGCCCTACGAACAACCATTAATGATCAATGTATATTTATTAGGCGTGTTAACAGTACACAAACATGACTGTTTGGTACGTACCGCGGTTTTGACGTCGTAGTTCGGTATGATTTCGGTACAGCATGGGAAAAAACTAATTTATTTTTTTATTAAACAGTGTTTTACTGAATAAGTTGCTCTTTCTTTGAATAATATAAGTCATAATTAAAGAATAAATTCCTCAGCTTACTATAGGGAGCCCTTTTACATTATTATAAGGTTACAATTAACATCAGAGCCCAAACGTAAATTTAATTCATATTTGTTTTTAAATACCATAATCAACACTCAACTTTACAAAAACATGTAAATTGCACATAATGCTTTTTAAATTAACTTATAAATGATAAAAAGTTCAAATGACGTAACGGCGTTACGGCTCTGACACGGCCACCGGAGGTTATCGTGGCCACTCAGTCAATCCTTGTGTTTATACCAGCCACGCCACAGCACGTTTCTGAAGCTTCCCAGTAGCGGATCTCCAAGGCATTTATAAAACGGTCTGTCATGCCACAAAGACTGTCAAAATGCCATTTATTATTTGAACTTCCTTGGGAAAAAAAAAAAAAAAACAAAAACCTGTATTTGTTCGGTACACATTCGATTTTTGGTACGAATACGTGTACCGTTACACCCCAAATATTTATTAATTATATATTTATTCATTTATTTATTTATTCATTCATTCATTTAAAAAGTATGATACATTTTTATGGTTCAGTACGGTACTTTTCCCCCCAGCACTATTTTAGTTATGCAGTATCCATTTAAAAACCTGTTGGTTGATCAGTCAGTTATCAGCTGGTGCAGTCCAACCTAGTTATCATATCAGTAAAATACACTACTGCCCAACCTCTAATAATGACCAATAATGCATCAAGCATCACTACCAGCCCATAAGTTCTATCATAAACAATAAACAAATAAATCTTGATTCATTGACGCCCAACATGATGAAAGTTTAGATGTTATGCTTTCAAATAATATCGCATAGCGGAAAAAAAGCACAAATTCACCACATATGTCAAAAGAAAGCTCCTTGGTTTGAAACTGAATTCCATGAGCAGTGCTTTATACAGCACTACACGACTGACAATGGACATTTTTTGCCTGTGAAACTTCACTGAAATATCACTAAATACCACTCCACAAGAAGTGTCTGTCCTCCCTAAACTTGCCTTAGAACAGGGTGTTAATTTACTTTTTATGATTATGTTTGCACTTTAAGACAGTGACCATTTGAGTTATGCATTTAGTAATTTATCTTATTTACATTATTATTCACATATTTATTCTTCTTCTGAGTCTCAGGAAAATACAACAACCACCAACGAAGCTAAGACTGAAGAGAAAAACTTTGAAAGAAAGGCTTATTCAGGTAAGCTGAATAAACTCTGATGGACAACCAGCAGAGAATGGTGTGAAACTGACTTCAAAAGCCGTGTGTCTGCTCTTTGAGTTTTAAAAAAATAAATGAATAATGCATTGCGTTTTACAGAGCTTTTCAAAGACAGTCTAAAAAAACATTCATGGTAATTTAAAGAAGCCACCACAACAAAGAGGAGTGATTTTGGACATCCTAGTGTCAAAAATTGTATGCAAATATAATAACTTCATATTCCTCCACTAGCATGCACAGTTAAAACTAAAAGATGGGGTTTAAAGAAATTGCACACTTAAAATAAAAATAAAATATCTCACTTGTTTCAGTTCTGACATGTGCCATTTTGAAGAACGTTCAAGCTGCTCTTCTCTATAAAAATATTGTTGATTTATATTGCCAAGCCCTTTGAAGTCAGTTTGAGCAACAGAACAAAACAGAGAGAAAGCTTTGTCCACAGATTGGTTACACTATGATTTTCATCAGTACCTTATAGTTCAATTCATCAGAGAGACATTTGCTCCATTAGTCCTCTAGAGAGGACGTGAGCACACAAGACTGGCTCTTCCTGTCAAACAACACAACTGAATGAAGCAGAACCCAGATTTGAAAATAGCAGTGCACGCTTATTAAGATAATTACAGTATTCTGCACGAATAGCAGAGACACTGTGTTCCACTCATTGATTGGCCAGTGAGTCTTACGAGTTTGCTGGTTTTGTGTTTTTGTATGGTGATAATCAAACACAATAACCGGAAACGTATGGACACAGGCATCCCTCAATAGAAAAAAAAAGACGAAAATATTATCCTAGGGCCTTTAGAAATCAGTTTTATTCCCCCGGTTGCCGGTTTTATTTTTTCTGAATGTGTTATTTAAGGGGATACACTGCAGGCAAAAACACTGATTTTTCATGCACCTGTCAAGTTTGAGATTTTTTTTTTTTTTTTTTTTCCAGACTAATGGAAAGAAAACATCCACTGTTAAGTCTTTCTTTTATAGCACTTTATCTATTTGTGTCAAAAGTTTTCAATTACAATGCATCTTTTCAACGGCCGTTTTCTCAAAGAGTTTTGTCTCCTTCACTGAGCCATAAATCTCCACTTCAGTAGCACTTACACACACCAAACTTTATATTTTTATTCCTGTTTATATCCTTAAAGTTTTCACAGAGGGATTTGTTCATATATAATTAGCTTGATAATATACAACATTTTATTTCCCCAAAAATTGTGAGAATATATTGTTTTCTGACAAAAATAAGATTCCCAAAATTCCCTCTATAAAAACTTTTGACTCTAATGTCAAAAACATAAACAAGAATTTTGAAAATGACTTCATCCAGCAAATTAGTGCATTTTTCATTAAATAATGCCTCATTTGCATATTTAAACCTTACATTTTAGAAAACTTGTAATACAAAAAATGGTTTGTAATTATCCGTGTAATCAATCAACTGGGTAAGGCAGGCAATAACTATTAGCTGTTGTTGTTTTTTTTACCCTATTCACCTGCAGTGTCTCACCTTAATACAAAATTATTAGCAAAACTAGATTAAAAAACAAGGCATAAAACATTAACAGTTGGATGAATTGCTTCAGTATTTGTAAAAGACAAAACCATGCCAGTCATTCACACATCACTTTACTTTCAATAGCGTTCTTTATGCACAGATACTAACAATATAATAACATATAACAATATACACATATAACAGTGTGATGAAATCTACTGCCCTACTTTTAATCATTCTTTTAATCATTCTTAATCATTCAAATACTGCCAAATACATGACACTCAAATAAATTATATTTTTTGACTGGATTCTGTGATTCTGTTCATGTTTTCCACATAGCACTGGGTCCCATTATCCCCACTCTGAACCATTCAACTGCACTTGACCTTCTACACTGACCTTCAGGATCCCAACTAACCATGTTATGAATGAAATGAAATAACATAAAAAACCGTGGCAGAAGAACAAACAGGCCATTATCAAAAAGAGAAGAACAAAAACGTTACTCTTCTTGTTTTTAGTCCCTCTTCTCGCTCTGTAATCAAAACGTTAGTGTTGCACAGGAAGAGAAAATTGTCCAGACAATAGACACAGAAACCTCCCAGACTGCAACAGGTATGGCGCACAATAGAGCTCTTCAGACTCGGAAGTTCACACCACATTCATCTCAATACTTCCTTTGCGATGGCTGCTATTGTTTATAAAAGGTGAGGGATGAAACCAGCAATCTGTGAAAGGACAAAACCATCAAGTGGTACTGGCGTGTTATCGGGCGGACGCATCGCTGAGGCGGAACACCGAACCTGTTCTTCCCGTTAATGAAGCTGAGCGGCTGTCAGCCCTCCTCCACCCTTTAGCTGGCAAATACTAGTTTACATTAACCTTTTAACCTCTCGGTCAATATTTGAAACTTGAATGGATTCAAATACAGTTAGACACAAAGCTAACACAAAATATCTAAAGAAGTCAAAACAATCCAAAAATCACATTGAAATTTTTGAATGACCACACTAGTTTCCTTAAATTACACAACATTAAATGTCTTCTCAGCTTGCAAAATTAACTTCTGCCTAGCATTTCAAAGCCTTCCCAACATCTGAATCTGTTCACTTGCCAACTAGATAGTAGGCGGGGAAAAAAAAGAAAAAAAAAAAATAGTATGTCCGAATTCATGTTATTTATAAAACAACAGACCTACTACTTACGCCAAGTCTTTGAAATACACATATTTCTTTCTTTCTTTACTATATTGTTTTGCCTATTTTTTTTTTTTTTGTGCCAAACTGACATTTTTGTAATATTGTGTAACTAACAATACTAACTTAAAAAATAACTAAATACATCAGTTAATGAAACAATATTGCATTTGCACTCTTGATCTTAAGGACTTTCTAGCTGCATTTTAATTAGTCTCGTGTAGCCAGACCTTCAGACTGACGGCAGAAGGTCTGGGAACTTTGGCCGCTTTGAATGGCCAAGGCCCGCCCAAGAGGCCATATGACTGACAGGTACAGCAACCAATCACGTTTCGTTTTGTGCCGCGTCATGTTTAGGGACGTGGAAATGTCATCACAATAACAGGCGTGTAAAACTCTCAGACATACCTTAAAGATTCTATGCCGTGAACTTTACATTTTTCACATACTTTTGAAAATGCAGTGTTTAGTTGATCCTGATAAGCGCTCGTTGTCAGCTGTAAACACGACGGCTTTCATAAGGGAGTTTGATGCCCTGGCATTTTTGTTTTCAGGTGGAACGTTAAAGAGCACAACACACACGACTGCCCGAAATCCTGCATAATCTAACCAATCTGATAACGACTTTGAAACTTCTGAAGTGTGCCGTATGCATCAAATGTTTAGCCTGCGTTCTGAGACATTTTAATAGGCTATTTCACCAAAGCATGCATCATGATACTATTTTTTTTAATAAAGTGAGTGACACAATGATTTCAGCTCACAAGTCGTTAAACTCAATTACATTAATATCGCAGACAATAGACATCACACCCCCTATACTCTAACCCTCTAACATAATAACGAAATTGGTCAAGCTTGCTGAGAGAGCAGTGATGCAGACTAGTATCAGGTCCACAAGATCCAAGCTGTCTCTGACTCAAGCACTGGTTCCCCCCACACATATCTGTCGTCACGATTAACTCTCCTCGCAGCATTCCTTACATTTTAGGCCAAAACAAGAAGTCTCAAATTCCAGGAAACCTCCATGATAAGAGTTTTCACGTACAACAAGAAACAGAAGATGTGTTTTTTTCCCCTTCTTCTAAAGCTCATCTTTAAGCTCAGTCTACAGTGCACGCTTTTGGCTTGGATATGGGCTCTTGACTATATGCCCTGCGGACACACTGGGCCTACATGGTGCAAAGGAGAGTGAAAAGTTCAACCATTAACTAAATTCACTCTCAATATACACTTCTGAGAGGTTTATATTTGTCTCCAGAGGCTTGGAAACACACACTCTAGCTATGTTAGAGGATCCTATTGGTTGCTATGCTTGCTCTCAAAACAAATGCCCTACTTCATTTACTTTACCAAAAAAACAGCAGCAGTCTGGGTGCCACAAACCAAGACGTCAAGCAGCGCATTTTACAGGAATTGCAATCATTCAGAGCACTCAAAGATTTGTTTTGGTCAAAAAAATATACATACATACACACTCAGATACATGATTTTAGAAAGACATTTTCAAAAACGTATTCACTGATCATCTCTCATCCAATGAGCTGCTGACCACAAATGACTAAGCCACTTAGTCAGTGGCTTGAACTCAAGTAATTTAGTTTTGCTGCACTGCTCAGTAACTTGTTTTTTTAAAAAAAATGTGATATGATATTTTTGTCCCGTATTGCCCACTCAATCACTACTTTTCTCAGGAACTGGATAAACACGTCAAAATGTTCAACTTCAATTTCTCACACAAAACTATGAGTCAGAAGACTTGTGATACAGCCCATGCATTGTGTGGACAACGCTTGAAGCTTACTGCTTCAGTGAAAGATTCCTTTATTATATGCCAGGGAAAGAGCAGCCAGAACATTATTCAAACTTCCTCCTTTTCTAAGCAACACAAAAGCATGTAAAGGTAGACAGAATTTTTGTGAGCTGTGCACAACTAAAGTTAAACTAAAAGTAGTTTCTGTTAAAAGTGTTAATTGGACAATAGATTTCTAAGCCGCACAAAATCAAGATGAACATGCTCAGACATGAATAACTGAATTCAATAGTTAAAGCAGCTTCTTACAATAAACGGTTAAAAACCGGAATGCACTCAGTTCAACCACTCAGCCCTTAAAGGGAAAGCCTGATACGTGGCCAATTTACTGGCGTTTCATGTTTCCACATGTCCATAATAAAACACAGCTTCAACTTTTTTTTATACAAAAACTGTGGAGACCAATACTATTAATAGGACAAAAAACCTTAAACTGGTCACCTTCAGGCCTTATACTGAAAACACTTAAGCTTAAGGGGAGACACTTGCAGGCAAAAACGCTTTTTTTCATGCACCTGTAAATTTTGAGATTTTGGGCTTTTTGGTTTTTCATAAAGTGTTTTTTCAGACTAGTGGAAAGACATCTAAAAAAAAAAAAAACAAATCAAAATTAGTTTTTCCCTCCTACACTGGGCCATAAACTCCACTTAAGTAGCGTACCAAACTTTACATTTTTATTCCTGTCTGTATCCTGAAGGTCTTTACAGAGGGATTTGTTCATATATAATTTTCTTGATCATATGCAACATTTTAAACTCCCAAAAATTGTGAAAAAATATCGTTTTCTGTCTGTTCTAAGTATTTTCTGAATTATGGAGTGACAAAAATGAGATACCCAAAAGTCCCTCTGTAAAAACATTTGACTGTAACATGTCAAAAAAATAAAAAACAAACAAGAATTTTGAAACTGTCTTCGTCCAGTGTTTAGATTGTTGTACTAGAAATGTATGGAAATTAGTGCATTAGTGCAAATTAATGCCTCATTTGCATATTTAAACCTAACATTTTAGAAAACTTGTAATACAAAAAATGTTTGCAATTATCAATGTCATCAATCAACTGGGTAAGTAAGGCGATAACTATTAGTCAATTTCTTTTTACCCTATTCACGTGCAGTGCTGTCTTACAAAGGACGTTTAATTATGACTTTAATATTTATCCTCTCCACAGTGATAAAAGAGCATAACCGTGAACAGCAAAAGTTGCTTGGTTCCGTTTTCTCTATTACCTTATTTTACTTTGTAATGTGAACACCTGATTTTATTTTACATTTGATTTTTTTTCTCAAGGATTTTCTGTCTTATTTCAAAGACACTTTTGATTAAATCACCCTGGAATTCACTAAAATAGGGCCCCTTCAAAAAACACACACAGATAAGCTCAAATCGGTGTAAGATATAACAGCCCTGAATGTTTTATTGCTCTGCAGTGGTTGGGCACAGCACTTTAATCCATCATTGATCCAGAAGATTTAATTCACTACATGCCAAAGAATCGCTGCAAGCAATGCTGGTGGTCAGTCTATCAGCACCGCATGCAGGATTTACTGCTGTACTAGCACAGGGAGCAAAGCAAACGCGTGCTCTTTACAAACTCGCTGACAGTTATAAAAACCATCCACTGCTCTGTTCTGAGAAAGTTCTTCAGTGTTATTGTGGTAAAGATTACACAAGGACAGCTATAATTGCATACAAGTGTGATTCAGGCAAATGAGAGGGAAAAGGCTGGTTAAATTGATGCACTGCAACGAGAGGTGGAGGAAGTTGTCCTGTGTGTCAGTAAAGCATAATGGCTAGGAGCCTTTATATCAGCTTTAGCCTGAAAAGTTTCCCGGTAATCCTCTCCGCCAATCAGATGTTCTCCTGAAGGTGCTCTCTGTGCATGGGTCTGCACTCTGAAAGGTCGCATTACAGTTAAAAATCATCACTTCTACATTTTCGAGAAAAGCTCTATGTGGCCATTCACTACTACTAGCACAATTGTGAACTGAAAGCTTTTCAGCTTTCTGCCCAAACGTTTAACCACTACATCAGTGGTTATGTAATGGAGGAAAAGCTCACAGGTACCTGCCATTGTCACTGTTTTTCTCAACCACATTTTGCTGAGTTCTAGAGTTCTCTGCCATCTGGACAATGACAGTGGTTGAGTTTCAAATTCTAGTGAGCTGCCTAACTAGACTGCATGTTTGGGAGTCACATGTTCATAAAACACTGCATTTTGGCATCATAGGAGTGTTATTGCTACAGCCCAAGTCCATGAAGTCCAAATTGATTCTGACTTTAACTATGCCTGTGCTAGCAACAATGCTGACTGCCCAACAAATCTGAACAATCTGAATGCTGCTGACTGAAGTAAGTCTGTGATACCAGCAATACTGACTGCGTCCCACTGTGGTTACGATGGCCAAATCGGTTGCTGATTTGCAGCACACCTGATGCTCAAAACTGCTGCTGACTCAAGAGTATGTCTATTTATGCTGAATGACTTCCAACGAGGCCCCATAGTGCAGCACTGATGCCCAAAACTGCTGTCGACTCGGCATGTGCCCCAAACTGTTGGACGACTCTCAACTCACCTGCCTCAAACTGCTGCTGCTGCTGACTCGGAGCGCAACTACGCACACAAATGCTGTACAAGTAGAAAGCGCATTAGGTTTTGAGACGCGGCCCACAAATGCTTCTCATTCATCCATTTGAGAAGAGTCTTTTCTAGCAACAATGGTCCCAGTACAGGCTGGCGTCTTCTTACCTTGGGCAAATCCCGGAGCTGGTTGGCGTCCAGTAAGAGCTCTTCCAAACTCCCTCTGTAGCGATAGATCTCATCCGGGACGAAGAGGAGCGAACAGTGGCGCTTATCGATCGACTCAATGTGACGGTTGCACCGCCACAGGGGGATACAGTGAAACATCACGGGATGGTGATCCTAACCCTAGATAAATCCGTACTGCTGGAAAAGTTGCCACAACAATCAAAACTAAAAAAAAAAAAAACTAAAAGTTGGAGAAACTAGGAACGGTGTGAGAGCGCAAAGGCAACTAGTGTCGCATACAAATCTATCGATCTCCAACGCAAATGTATCGCGCACTAAAACATGGAATAAAAACGTCGCGCTCCACTTCTGCTTTGATCCCTGGAGTTTTCTTTCCGCTTTTCACCTTTCTCGCAACATCTTTACTGAAAGGCTGAGAAGTGTCCCGTATCTCTCTTTGTAAGCGGTTACATGTCTGTTTAGTTGCGTTTATTTCGTGTTTTTCTTATCCCGGAGTTTATTTCCTCTTAGTCCAGTTTCTGACCCGGAACATTCACTCCCTCATTCCAGGTTGACGTCACGAATCCCAGCGGCTCCTCCCTTTTTTCTCTCGCTCCCTCCCTCCCTGCGCGTAAACAATAACACACTGAACTACATAAACTACACTTCCCCGAACACACCTTGTTGCCCTTGAAATGTGATGTGACATTCAACAAGTTTGTTCTTGTTCATATCTATCCTCCATCATGTCTATCTGTCTATCTATCTATCCCCAAATCTGTCCATAACCCATATTATCCAGTATGATCTGTGTGCGTCTGGAAAAACAAGGAAACCTTAAGAACGTCACAATGTTTAGTATGGCCAGTCAAAAATCTGTTTGTATGATTATCAACCTGATTTCCTGGTTTTATTTTAATATTTCCTATTCAATTACATCAAAGCTTTTGTTTGTTTTACATTTAAAGGAATGTTTTTATTTATGTATTTATTTTTTTTCAAAAGCCTGAGGGGGAAAAAACAAAACAAAACAAAAACAAAAAACAGGTTTAAATGAAATAAGATAGATCTGCCAGATTTAGAACTGTGTGCAACAGGTTGTACTGTTTGCTCCCTCATATTTTGACATTTGGTTGTTTTCAAACAGCAGAAAAATGATTACATCTTTTATTGGATGTGTATCATTAATAATACTAATAATGCAATCAACCATACAATCATGCACATGCATGACTTATAATGACACAAAACTACCAATGACATCTGAAATGGATTCATGCATGAAAACAACTTGTTGACTGTAGCTTACCACTCCCTTTAAAGCCTTTTTTAAAGGTTATCAGGACAATGACTCAACAAGGTTGTACTCTTATATGAGGTCATCACAAAAGTGGGTTAAATTGAGACCTGAGGCTTGCAACATTATTGATGGCATAATAAATTAAAACAGTAGGCAATATAGGATATCATAAACTAACTTCATCTCAGGTTTAAAATGGCAAAAATTATTTTTTTCCATTAGGGGACAGTAATTTAACAACTGCTAAGAATAAAGAATAAAATGATTTATTCCACAATTTGCTTATGCAGAAAGATCGGAGAGACACTTTTCAGGTTATGTTTATTTTCATAAAACCTAAAGCACTGACTATTAAAAATAAGAAAACAGCCGGGTAAGTCGTCACAATGGAAGCTGCCACTACACAGCCTACTACAGGCTTTTCGGCACAATTTAAACAGCAAAACAATTATGAACCCCAAAACAATTTGTAAAATGGCAAACATTTTAGGAAATATTTGCCTCAAGTATCCCAGCATGGGATTATTGTTTTTCTCCAACAGCCGTTCTGAATTTATATTAGAATTTTTAAGTTTAGATGCATTTTTGAACTAGATGTTTGAAATATAGCCCGTGTGGCAACTTACCCATGTATCTACAGTAACAACATATTGCCTGTTTCTCAATCCAAGTAAGGCATTATTTCCCACCTAGCAATAGATGTGATTGAAATCCACATTAACAAGTAACACTTCCTGAGGCAAAACACACAGCCAGTAATGACATCACAGCAAAGATCTGTCATTCAAACAATATCAGCTGAAATTATGTGATCACATCCAAATGATCGACTGCAAAACACCTGATCCCCCTGCGCTTCCATTGTATGCAATCTACTGCATGACCCAATCATTTTCTGGATTTATTAAGTTAGGTAAGTAAGGTATCTTCCACTTTCTGCCTGTAGCGTACAAGTAAATTTACTTGATTTTTCAAACATTTCCCTCCAAAAGCGTTAACCGATTTGACAAAATTCTCTTCAGCATTTAAATTGCTGTTCAGTGTGTGTAACACTCATTCCACTGGTTATGATTTGGAGTGAAAACTGTTTTTTGAGAGCTGTGTATGCATATACTGCATTTTGGCCTTTGTATTTAAGATTTTATAAATGTGAATGAACACGTTTTGGATTAGGATTGTGTTAAATTACAGTTGACCAGTAGCTTAATCCTGGAAAGTGTAAGGACTGATACGTTCACCGCGAACAAAAGGTTCTAATTAGCATCTATGGTTTCATGAAGAACATCCATTATACACTGCGCAAAGGAAAATTTTGTATAGTGCGTTTTTTATCATTAAAATGTTCTTCACAACCAAATGGTTGTTTTAAGAACTGTTTACTGAAAAATGATTCTTTACTAGCATTGCTGTTTAAAAAAAAATAAATAAATAAAACTTAATTTCCTCCAATGCTTGGATACCTGTAAAAAAAGAAGCAATTGTTTCTCTAATATTTAAACCAATGTTGTTAATTAACTAACCAGTTCATTTTTAAAAAGACTGTTTTGACAATGTGATTCTTAAACCTTGAAATTTTTCTAAACAAAACTCAAAAGCACCCAGATTTGACATAAAACTGAGACCAAAAACTTTTCCACAAGAAAGGTACATGCAGCAAAATAATGCTTAAACATTCTAGCACATTATGCAAAACAAACAAAAAAAAGGACTAAATTGTATTAGAATTAGCCATATTATCAACTTAATTAGAACTAAAATACTGCATAATTTGATTGGATGATTTTAACTTCAACAATAAAGGGTTTTCTGCTTTTAAGATGATATGCTTATTTACACTACCAGTCAAAAGTTTTTGAACAGTAAGACTTTAAATGTTTTTAATGTAGTGTCTTCTGCTCACCAAGCTCACCTGCATTTATGTCACCCAAAGCACAGCAAAAGCAGTACAATTTCAACAGTATTTTTATTATTAAAATAACTGTTTTCTATTTGAAGATTTTGAACACATTTTAAAAAGTAATTTATTCCTGTGATTTCAAAGCTGAATTTTTAGCATCATTACTCCAGTCACATGATCCTTCAGAAATCATTCTAATATGCTGATTTGCTCCTCAAAAAACAGTTGAAAAAGTAGATTTTTTTTCTCCAAGTTTCTTAATGAAGTTCAGAAGAACAGTATTTATCCGAGATAAAAATCTTTTGTAACATTATTAAAGTCGTTCATCAATTTATCAATTTGAAGCATCCTTGCTAAATAACAGCTTTTTTTTTTTTTAAACAAAAGTTTTTTTTGTTTGTTTGTTTTTTCAGATAAATGGTTTGATCTGTTTTTTACTTGCTGTCTGCAACTATCAAAACAGATAGGAGGTAACTCAATTTCAATTGTCGCCCATATCCACTAGATGGAGACAAACACATTTGGATTCAACAGTGCACATGGCAGACAATCACCACAGCAAACAACAGATTTTGTGGTTATTTATAGTTTTAATTTCACAATTCAAACTGTGTCTGTCATGA
The DNA here is from genome assembly GCA_019740295.1 of Labeo calbasu. NCBI lineage: Eukaryota > Metazoa > Chordata > Actinopteri > Cypriniformes > Cyprinidae > Labeo > Labeo calbasu. The sequence goes on from JAHKKF010528767.1 coordinate 33,574, forward strand.
TAGGAAAAAAAAAAATACAAAAGAGACTTGATTTCAAAGTGCAGTTACTGTTCATAAGTTGATCAAATTTCACAAATCCTGTAAGCATCTTGTGGAATTACAAATTACATTTAAGGGGAGGGGGGTTGGGGGGGAATCCGATATTATATATTCAGACCGTAAAGGGATGGTATACTTTCAGTGCTACCTTCTACATTCATCTGCGGCTAAGCTGCTTTTTAAAGGCTTTTAGGGACTTTGCCATCATGGGTGCCACTCCTGTGAACATACAAGACAAGCATTCAACATCAAAACAAGCCAAAAAAAAAAAAAGCACCAAGCAAAACAATAAGAGCATTTGGAAGCAACTCTTTCAAAACCTGCTTGTTTAAACAATGTAATCTAACAATTTAAGTTAAATAAAGTTGTAAATGAAAACTGATATCACACAGCTTTACCGTTAACCATTACAGGGGTATTATACCAATATTGTGGTGCTTTCAGCTGCTATTACAATTAGAAACATTATAATTATTGCAATATGGATTGGCTACAGTTGAATAAAGTGCGGTCTTTAAAAGGCACAACTGAATCCATGTGAAAACTCACTTTTAATCTTTCGGGGGTCTTGGGCTTGGCCAGAGTTGTTAGTGGAGGTCTCACTGAAGCCAGATCTTCCCCGATTCTCACTGGGTTTCCCACTACTGTGGGGTGAAGTGATAGATTTTATGTGAGGTGACAGAATTATATTTATCTGCACAGTGACTAACACGACAAGTTTATTTTCAATTCACTGAAAAAAAAAAGAAAAAAAAAGAAAAAAAAAAAAAAAAAAAAAAAAGTAGGGTACTATGAACTATGTTCAAATTAAGGAATTTTCCATACTGATTTTTTAAGGGGTGTTTATATTACTGAATTATGCATCACATTGTTATGTTTTAGGGTTTAAGGGAGATGTCTATACACAATGGAATAGTTCACCCAGAAATGAAAATTTGCTGAAAATATACTAGCCCTAAGGCCGTTCAAAATGCTTCTTTCTTCATCAAAACAGTTTTGGAGAAATTTTGCATTACATTCCTTAACGATGGATCCTCTGGGAGCCGTTGAAATCCATACAACTCCAGTCAATAAACATCTTGAGAAGTGAAAAAGGTGTTTATAAGACACAAATCCATCATTAAGGCATTTTAAACTGATGCTTCTGGCCAAAATATCAGTCCATAATACATTACACTTCTTCCAGTGAAAGAAAAGTGAGAAAGAGAGAGAAAAAATAAAGCATTAATAGCATTAATATGGATAGACAAATGAAAGCAAAGTGAAAACTAAAAAAAATGTATAATAATAATAATAATAATAATAATAATAATAATAATAATAATAATAATAATGAATTTTTTCTTAGGAACACACATTTTTGATTCAGAAGAGGTTAACTGATGGACTGGAGTGGCGTGGATTACTTGTGGATTATTGTGATGTTTTAATCAGCCGTTTAGACTCTCATTCTGACTGCACCCATTCACTACAGAGGATCCATTGATGAGCCAGTGATGAAATGCTACATGGAATGCTACAAATCTGTTCTGAGGAGGAAACAAACCTTATCTTTGATGGCCCGAGTACACTTTCAACAGATTTTTTTTTTTTCTTAGACTGCATGATAACATTTACACAGTTGTTGTATTGTTTCTATAACTGTGAAGCAAGTACACACAGCTGTTTTTTCCCACCAAAAGGGTTGATTGTGGCCCTTCCAGCCTAATCTGGTCTGAACTGACCTGGCTCTGTCTGTTGGGTGAGGTAGTGTCACGGGGCCGGCTGTGCCGTGAATCTCCTGTTGGATTCTCACATTTCTAGGTGGCTTAGCAGCTGAGTGAATAAAAGCCATCTTCACCTGTCTGCCTAAAAGAGAAAAACAAAAGTACCAAAAAGTGTGTGTGACATTAGGCATAAACATTTTCTAAGTGTGAGAGCACAGTTAAAACTGTTGGGGTGGTGGAAGAAACAAACAAACAAAAACAGACATTCTAGATTTGAATGGCATAAATCTCTCTCTCCCTCCCTAACTCTCTCTCTCTCTATATATATATATATATATATATATAAAGCACAAAATACATATACAGCTCAGAGGTTTGAGTACATGACTACAGTACATTCCAATTCCCGTCATTCCAATAAAATGTGCCAAAATTCCAACCTAGGCCCTAAATTAAAAGGGATTTCTAAATTCTGCATTTTGCTACAATATATATAACCAACTATAAATAAAAGAGTACTAAATGAATTATCAAAAGTTTGGTAAAAAAAAAAAATTACATTATGCATACTTTAAGAGTGTGATCATAAGTGGAATTGTTTCAAAATAAGTCAAAATGGCTAAGATCAGTTGCAACAACTGCTGTGATTCCATCTATGCTAAAAATCATTTAGAAGATTAAGCAGAGAATCAAATGAGGCTCTTCTTGATTAATGAAGATGAAAAGGAAGTTGAAAGGCATTAGAATTCAGCATTATCCATCCACTCCACTATTTTGCAATTAACCCCAAAGTCACAGTTGCGCTCTAAATCTATTCATAGTCTGAGCAGACAGATGGTTAGAGCCATAGAGGCCACCACAGAGGCCAACTGCATTTATGAGCCTTCAAGCTCAGCTCGCCAACGAACAACTGCTCCCGCTCCGGAGAAACACTTAAAGATAAGGCTTACACTTAAAAATCATCTCCCAATAGTCAGTCAACATCTGTCTTAAGTACTGGCTTAGCTGACAATCTACAGTAGGAGGAAGCAACTTTGAAGTTGGAAGCCAAATCAGACAAGTCTGTACTACAAGCTAGCACTAGACAGCACAACATTATTGTAGAGCAGTATGTACAGTAGTCAACAAGTAGTTGACTTTCATCAAAGTTATCCTAAAATCAAAACAATACCCGGGTCATTCTTGGGAAATGTCAATTTTTCTGTCCCTCTGTCCCTAGTCTTTACAGAAACATTACACTTGAAAAACACTTCAGGGTTACAATTTCTTTGTATTTTAAAATAAAATAATGTTATTTGAACAATTACACATTCTTGAGCCATCAATGTGGCAATATTTGTTTTTAATTAATTATATACAATTCCAAGCACCACAAAACTGCTCGTCCCCATAGCCATGTACAGGGAAAGTGCTTTATTTTGAGGTCAAAAACAGGTTTTTCTACCATTTAAAATACAACAATGTATTCATAACTATCAAATATATGATATAAATGCCATGAAAAAAAAAAATATGAAGAAAAAAAAAAATTATAAATGACTCCCCTGGAGTCGGGTCACTTGTGTTACAGTTTAACAAAAAATCTTTTATTTTTAAATAATAATAATTAAAAAAAATATATAAAATACACTGATGACATCACTTGACTTCCTTCTTTCTTCCTATTTTATCTGTGAAGAAAGGCCCATTTTAAGTCTCTTTTCAGTTATCAGAAATTCTCATTTATCTCTTGATTTTATATGAAGCTTTTAGTTGAAATCACTGGTGTTACCTATTTTATTGTTAGGGAAAAAAAAAAATAGAATACAAATGGACTAAACTACTTAATTTAGTGAGTATACCATGATTGACAACATGTGATTTGATACCTTGCAGCAGCCATTCTGTAAAATCCATTTTTCATGAAAATTGTCACTGGTGTTCCCTTCCACATGTATGTCACTGGTGATTAATTGTGTCACTGGTGTTAGTGTGTGTTTTTCTTTCACATTAAATAAATAAAACAATGTCCTTATTTCTTGCATTTTCATTATTTTTCTGTAACTTACTACTGCTGAAAAAAATAAAAAATAAAATTAAAAAAAAACTATACATAGTAAATAATATTTCATAAAACTATTGCCAAAGTAGTAAGGTAACACCAGTGACAAAAATGGTACATATGGTCTTTAAATAAACACACACACACACACAAAAAAGATTTAAAAAAAAAAAAAATCATTAAGCTGTCATTGATGTGTATTCATAAAGTCAAAAGTTAATCTAATAATGTGGCCTAAGTTTAAATGTTGGAAAAATAAATACATTTTAAGACATCTTGCCTTATCAAAAGTGGACATTTCTGTAGAATGACCCTCCTATTCTTGACTTGAACTTTTTTTTTGATCCACTTCAAATGTTGACTATTGTATTTTAATATAATTTATGGGATATCAGTGGTCAGAACTGTTTTAGGAAATTATAGGAACAGTTCACCCAAAAATGAAAATTTGCTGTCCCTCAGGACATCAAAAATGTAGATGAATTTGTAACTTCATCGGAACAGGATTGGGAAAATTTAGCATTTATCATTATTTCACCAATTGATCCTTTGCAGCAGATGGGTGCCATTAGACTAAACGGCTGAAAAAAAATTAAACACACACATCATAATAATCCACAAGTAATCCGCACCACACACACCAGTACATCAATTAACATCTTGTGAATTGAAAAGCTGTGTTTTTTAGATGTTTTTAACTTCAAACCATTGCTTCCAGTCCTCTATCAATAATATAGAGTAAGATGGGATAGACTTTTTTCACTGGATGAAGCTTTATTATGATTTATGGACTCATATTTGGGCCAAAAGCTTTGGTTTACAGTTAAAATGCCTTAATGATAGATTTGTTTCTTACAAACATGCAGCTTTTGGCTTCACAAGACGTTAACTGATGGACTGGAGTGGTGTGGATTGTTATGTTTTAATCAGCCATTTGGACTCCAATTCTGACTGTACCCATTCACTGCAAAGGATTCATTAGCGAACCAGTGATGTGAACAAAGGAACCATGAAGGAACAAAAAGTAAGCTTTCAGCAAATGTTCATTTTTTACTCCTGTAACATGTGCAAGGTAGACTGGAGTACGGAGTTTACTCAGTACCGAGTACTGAACAAGGAGTACTGAGAAAATACAAAGCACAATGAAAATCCAATTACCTTTGGGCTTCCCGGAGTGAGCAGAAACGATGCTCTTTGTGAGTTGCTTTAGTTTTCTCTCCCTCTCCTCGGACATGCGAAGGTACATCTCTCTCCAAGATTCATACTCCTCCAGCTGGGCGTTTCTGAAGTCCTTCTGGCAGTGTCTCTCCCACAGGTGGTCCGTCACCCCAATGTACACCTGTGTCAGAAATATTGAAACGTACATTTGGAAGTCACTTTAATTTATTTTTTTTCTCATACCCTTTTTAAACTAAAGACTTGTTTAAAAGATTGGAATTTGTTTTGTAGACAGATAAATGTCTTTACAATAAAATTTTTTTTTAAAAAATCAGTGCGGAAGAAGCCCCAGAATGTGTAGAGCTGGAATAAATGACGACTTCATTAGACGATTCCCATATTTCAATGCCATTATTTCATAGTTTTGATTACTTTACTATTATTTCAAATGTTGAAATAGCAATAATAAAAAAATAAGCGGTGTCCAAATGCTTGACTGGTAGAGCAAATCCACATCTCTGATGTTTCCAGGATTCTCACTAAGGAAGACTACTGTTATCTTCTTACTGGATTATACTCCTCAATCCGGAGGAGCTGTTCAGGCGTGCAGCGCTCTAGTACTGGTTCCAAAATCTCAAATGGCACCCCTCCAATTTCATAGAGAGCTGCAAAAGAGTCAACATCTTTAAAATCAAGCTCACCTCACACAATTACGATATTGAGAGCAAAATCATAATGTCAAGTAACGCACAGTCAATGTTGTTCTGCAGCGCTCGAATGCACTGCTGGTACAGCGTCATCATGGTGGGCAAATACGTCATCTTACTACCAGAGTACACTTGCATCTTATTCTTCAGCCTCTGTCCAATGAAGACCGGGGCCTCTTCACAGACATCTACGATCTTTTTATCAGCTAGGAATGAATGAATATATGAATGAGGGAATTTCTATTATAGCAATGTCAAGCTTTAAAAACAAGGTTTGGCATTTAAGAACAGACATGAGAATAGACGCAAAGCTTTGACGCACCTTTCTTTTCACTCAAGTACTGATACTGAGAAACGTCCTCGCATTCGGGAAAACTGGTTGGCAAAGGAACGTTTAGCAAGTCCATCACTGATCGCTCAGGGACCTGGATTTCACTCAAAAATACAAATCATGTTATTCTTTCACATCATTTTAAACCTGAGTGACTATGTCCTCAATGACACATGAGTGGGTTATAAAGTTGTAAATCTCAAATCAAAGATAACAACATTCAGGAAACATGTCAGGTTTGATATCAATAATATTAAACGCCAGCAGAGTATAAGACTCTTTCTTGGACTAAAGAACATGAAGTACATTTTTATTTTGGGACAATCATTTTTTTAAAGGACTGGAGAAAAACCAAGGAACACGGTGCAGGTTTTTTTTTTTATAGTACCGTTGTCATTGGGTCTTCCGTCACCGCCTTGCTTGACTTCACAAGAGACACACAAGAGTTTTCTTTGTGGGCAGTTTTAAGCCTCTTCGGATTCTTAGCAACACTGAAAGTTTTTTTGCGTTTGGGAGGCTCAAGGTCATAGCTCAGGTAGGCCTCAAAGGACATGGAAGGTGTTTCACAGCCATCCTCAGCCTCTTTGTCAGTCTCCATTGCTACCAATTTGTCTTTGGCCTTCTCCATCTTTTCTTTCCTGCATGCATCTCCGGTCTTCTCTCTCTGCTTCTGCGTTGCTTCAGGTCTTTTCAAAGATTTTTCAAGTTTTGCATTCTCCTGTTTTTTTGTTATGCAAGAAACCTTCTCAGTCTTTTTGCTTTCATGTTTTGTGTGCTCACCGCTTGTCTTTTCATTGCCGTGGTCTGTGCCATGACTCCATGAGCCCTCGTTTAAACCTGAATCTATTTTTGCCTCATCCTTTTTTTCACCATTCAAGTAGATTTTGGATTTACTGGGCTTGTTTTTACATTTAATGTCGGCATTCTGTGACACTTTCTTTTCAGAACTGGAATTCTCAATTTTAGGCTTCTTTCTAGAATTGGTAGTCTCTGACAACTGGCTGTTTTCATGTTTATTCCTTTCTTGGACTTTTTTATTAAGCTCTTCATTTTGGGTTAGGCAGTCATCAGGCTTTCCCCCACTCGAACTGCAATAATTAAAAAAAATAAATCAATTAAAAATGGAGACTATAAGTACAGTATGTCACATGGAAATACAAACACATTTGTTTTCAATTACAGATTTGTAGGGCCAGATGATACCTTGTAGAATCTTTTGGAACAAGTGATTTCCATCGGTTAACCAATGTTTTTGCCACCTTTCCTGCCTCATCGTGCTTCCGAAAGGAGTTGACAACTTTTCCGATTCCTGTTTCCTACAAAGAAAATACAACTATTCAAGGCTCGAGAGGAAAACAGTTCACTAAAAGTAACTGAAAATTACTTAAATTCATTTAAAAACAACAACGACGTGAATTTCTTACAGCAAGAATTTCAAGCGTAATGTCCAATACTTCAAGTTTCTTCAAGATTTTCAGCAGCTGAAACAGAACATGGTAAATTAAATAATTTAAGCCAAAGAAATCATTATAGACCAGAGTGTCCCACCCATTTCTACATGGCTGTTTAAAAATGTGAATTTGCTGAGCGAGCGCTCTGGTCAGGCTCTATGTATAGGGAAACCTCAGCTAAGGTACTATAAATGGGCAATGAAATAACCCCCACCCACCGGTTGTAAAATACAACACTGCACATGTGCAGTAGAGGGGTTACTGCATTGTGCATTCGCATCAAACAATACAGTGCTTTAACAATACACTACAAATGTCACAAACATGTTTAATGTTAAGTTTACATAAAATAAGTGCTCCCACATTGCCCCTTCATGGCCTAAATTGACAGACAGCCAACATGAGAGACAACTGCAGTGTTATTTTTAGAAAGACCCCCTCTCAAGTGCCTACCCCCATTACCTCCCGACTTTCTGTCAACAGCTGCTGACATACTACATTTTCTATTCACAGTCCATCATCATTTTGTGCAAAGAGTATGAATTAATAAATGAATAAATAAATAAATATGATACCATTCATTTAAAACAAAGGTCAGACCAGGCCTTGTTATCACACTTATATTACTGGTCTTGTATTCAGTGAAATTTAAACAGCTAAACGATGTGGGGGGACAACATTCAAGAAACACATGGAACCACATTCAAACATGGAAAAGGTGACATATGCATCCGATTACACAGTTCAACATTTTAAAATGTGTATTATTTAGTTGACTATCGTTTAAATGCATCCCAGTGTGGTTTTATTGTGTCGTCTGCTACCCAAGTTATTTAAAAACGTGCATTAAGCTTTGTCTGGATGACAGGGGAAAGAAAGTCAAAGTCTCATTTTAAGATGTTTAATAAGGTGTTTGCTAAAAACCTTTATGCAACTGGACGTCTGATTTAAGATTAATGTTAATTGTGTTAATCCTTGTGTTGTCCTGCCCTTGCGGCTTTTTGTTTTAGCCCTTTTACATTTTGAGTTAAACGATACAAAACTTTTTTTGCTGATAATTGCACAGCGATAGACAGCATCCTACCGTGTGTCCTTCACAGGATTCTTTCAGCTGATGTTTTAATTGCAAAACCTTTTTCACATCAGCTGCGGCCATGTCACCTCCTCACATGCGCCTGACCTGCACTTACTAAAGTCTCGCCATATTTTTTTCGTCACCTTTATATGGGCGGAGACGATAGAAGGCATTTTACTTTTTTGGAAGGGCTAGAGTCCTCTCAGAGTCATTGCACATAAGCTATCTGGCAAATGCAGACCCACCGCAAGGAGTATTATACCAAATAATCCTCAAACGCAAGCAACCACATCTTTCAACACTGATCACTGAATGTGCAATAATCAAATCTGCAGCACACTAAAAAGACAAAACGCATATCCAACTGATCGCATTTAATTGTTGGTGTGTGTAGCCTACACAAACGCCAGATTCTGGTCAGATGCTTGGCCGTGGAGTGGAGTTATACGGACAGAGCCGCGTCATGGCTGCTAAATCCATTAGCCTGTCTGACCCCTCGAAACCCCAGTTGAAAATGTTGCTTTGTATCGCGGAATTTATAACGTAATATTTAAACTAGTTCACATTTTGATAATATAAAATGGTAAAAATGAAAAAAAAAAATTATATATTATATTATATAAAAACATTATCCTCCTCTGTTATTTGTCAAATAGTATGCTAGCCAGCGTACAATTAAACTTGCACTTATAAAAATAAAAAAAGGGTTCTTTATTTGCATTCCATCAATTTATTGACAACAGTCAACATACATGGAACCCTTTAAGATTTCTATAGTAGAAATTTTTTAAATGTGCTTCACAGGGTTGGGGTGGGGGGGGACTCAAGCCAATAAGGTTTAATTATGACCTATTGGTGAAATAACGGTGCACCAAACGCTCTATTTGCGCAATCACTTCTTCTGTTTGAGCAGGAGAGGAGGAGTTAATCAGCTGTCTATTCGGACCTCTGACGGATCGTCTCTCTCTCCTGCACACCAACTTGGAGGTGCAAGTCTGTCCTTCTCCTCCAACTACTTCATCTCGATATCGGTAAGTGCGTTATACTTGTTTTTATACAAAAATATTACAGTGATTCATTACAGCACCTTAGTTTAACAAATAACTATTTTCTTATCTATTACCATTTTGGTTGAAGGGGGTTCTTGAGTTGACTATATGAATCTTGGGAATTGTGTTAGGTTCTTCAGATCAGTGTATTGGGTTCTGGTTTTTAAAGCAAAGAATAATTTAGATATAAACAGTGTAGTTATTCTTATTGGGAAACGTTTCATACATGCATACACACACACACACACACATACATATGTGTGTGTGAACCTAGTATAAATGCAACACTCATAGACCTTAGGAGTATTATTTTTAGTTTTAACAAAACAACAGTTCCTCACAAATAAAGTAATATGTTTTAGTACTGAAAGGACAGATGGGTTTAAATGACTTAGAGTCTATAAAAGGAACCTTAGAGCAATGGTACACTGCCTTTCTATTCTTGGCCATAGTTGTGATAACTTGTGACAGATGCAAAGAGAGGAATGTCGAGGTGATATGCTGCGATAACAACTCTTAAGAGTTAATTTTGGCATTTTAAAGAGCATTACTATATAGCTTTACACTTCTGAGAGTACTTTTTTTTGTGTGTTTTTATTTCCTTCTTGTTAGAGTGATCCTAATAGTTAAGCAACACAGCACGTGGTTTTGAAATATGAGAAAAGTGTGTGTCACTACACTACAGACTTAAGAGGACCAGTTTAGTCTGAGAATGTGTTGTTTTGTTGCTGAAAACATGTGAATTATTTAGCAAAATTGCTGAATTGATGAAAAATTAAAGATTCTTGGGCAATATTAAAATGTTGCATACATTGTTTGAGAGCAGGACTGTAACCACTATGCATTTTCATATAATCAATGAATGTTTGTTGTTGTTGTTGTTGTTGTTTCCAAAAATTGATTCTTGTACTATTACTTTTGGTACACTCAGTCTGGAATATTTGATAACTTCCTTTATACAATATCATGATTGCTAATAGATATATATCATTACAGTCATATGCTGAAGTGTAAATTTTGTCAGGATTTAAAAAGTTGGTTAAATGATGCTGTAAACAGATGTAAACATAGAAAGTTGTGACCTCCTGCACGTTTACAGGTTGGGAGTAATGCATTTGTTCAGATCTGGCTTTACGCACTAATATGTGTGTGTGTGAACATTTGTTCTTTAACTCATAATGCGTTCTTATTTTGTCAAAATTCCTTTTAGGTCTTGGCTGTGACCCATCACTACAGTCATGGCACCCAAAAAGAGCAAGGCCGCTAAGAAGAACAAAGCTGACATCAATGAGATGACAATTATGGTAGAAGACAGTCCCACCAACAAAATCAATGGGCTCAACACTCTCCTGGAAGGTGGAAATGGCTTTAGTTGCATCTCGACAGAGGTCACTGACCCCGTCTATGCACCGAACCTCTTGGAGGGTCTCGGCCACATGAGGCAGGACAGCTTCCTCTGTGATCTGACTGTAGCGACCAAGTCCAAATCCTTTGACGTTCACAAGGTTGTGATGGCTTCCTGCAGTGAGTACATCCAAAACATGCTCAGAAAGGACCCATCCCTTAAGAAGATTGAACTCAATGATTTGTCCCCAGTTGGTCTGGCTACAGTCATCACATATGCCTATTCTGGAAAACTGACCTTGTCTTTGTACACCATTGGCAGCACGATATCAGCCGCCATGCTGTTGCAGATCCATTCTCTGGTGAAGATGTGCAGCGATTTCTTGATGCGGGAGATCAGCGTGGAGAACTGCATGTACGTCGTCAACATCGCCGACACGTACAATCTGAAAGAGACGAAAGAGGCTGCTCAGAAGTTCATGCGGGAGAACTTCATCGAGTTCTCAGAAATGGAACAGTTCCTAAAGCTCACCTACGAGCAGATCAGCGAATTTCTCACGGACGACTCGCTTCAGCTGCCCTCTGAGCTCACGGCTTTCCAGATCGCAATGAAGTGGTTAGACTTTGACGAGAAGAGGCTGAAGTATGCTCCTGATCTGCTGTCCAACATCCGCTTTGGAACCATCTCACCCCAGGACCTTGTCAGTCACGTGCAGATCGTTCCCAGGATGATGCAAGACGCCGAGTGCCACCGTCTGTTGGTCGACGCCATGAATTACCACCTGCTGCCATTCCAGCAAAACATCCTGCAATCCAGAAGAACCAAGGTCCGCGGCGGCCAACGAGTACTGATCACAGTGGGCGGGCGGCCTGCTCTAACAGAAAAATCTCTCAGCAAGGACATTTTCTACAGAGACGAGGACAGCGTCTGGAACAAGCTGACGGAGATGCCTGCGAAAAGCTTCAATCAGTGTGTGGCTGTTTTGGATGGCTTCCTTTACGTGGCTGGGGGCGAGGACCAGAATGATGCTAGGAACCAAGCGAAACATGCCGTCAGCAATTTCATCAGGTAAGGTTCAATGTCCTTTCTTTGCAAAGGTTTTTTTGGAAGCGATGCACCACTTACGAGTATTTCCCTCATCAGATACGACCCTCGATTCAACACGTGGGTCCACCTGGCAAACATGATTCAAAAGCGCACTCATTTCAGCCTCAACACCTTCAATGGTCTCCTGTTCGCCGTAGGGGGCCGTAATTCTGACGGCTGCCAGGCATCGGTCGAGTGCTACGTTCCATCCTCTAACCAATGGCAAATGAAAGCGCCAATGGAAGTCCCTAGATGTTGCCATGCCAGCACGGTAATTGATGGCAAGATCTTGGTTAGCGGCGGTTACATTAACAACGCCTACTCTCGCTCTGTATGTTCTTATGACCCATCCACCGATAGCTGGCAGGATAAGAACAGCCTTAGCACCCCGAGAGGATGGCACTGTTCAGTGGCCGTCGGAGATCGCGCCTACGTTCTCGGCGGCAGCCAACTGGGCGGACGTGGCGAGAGGGTGGATGTCTTGCCGGTTGAATGTTACAACCCTCACTCCGGCCAGTGGAGCTACGTCGCCCCCTTGCTCACAGGAGTGAGCACAGCTGGTGCTGCCACCTTGAATAACAAGATTTACCTCCTGGGTGGCTGGAACGAGATTGAGAAGAAGTATAAAAAATGTATTCAAGTGTATAACCCCGATATTAACGAATGGACTGAGGATGACGAATTGCCAGAGGCGACGGTTGGTATCTCGTGTTGCGTCATCACCACCCCCACACGTAAAACACGAGAGTCGAGGGCCAGCTCTGTATCGTCTGCGCCAGTTAGTATATAGGCAGCTAGAGAATAGTGGGGAAATGTATTTGAGTTGCTAAATGTACCAATTTTTATCTTACTATTTGCTTAAGGTCAACTTAACTTTTCTCACAGATGCCAAGATTAATTGTCGGTTCATGGCAATCTCGGAAATGTTGAATGTCAAATCACAACACAGAAAATGAAAGTTCAATTATGCATACAAATGAACAATTATTTATAGAAGCCACTATGTTTAAAATTAAAGCGTTTTGAAAACAACTAAAATTAGATGCATTTCGAAGATGGTCATAGGTTGTGGGAACAGGAAAAGTGAGAGAGATTTGTCTTGGAGGTAGATGTATTGTTTATTATGTTTATGGAAAAGGAACGCATATAAACAACACACATTTGCAAAATTTGCAGTCATCATTTTCATTGGGAAATTATTTTCCAAGTGGGGCCAATTCTTCAGTTATGATTCGATTAGTCCCTTAATGTGCAAAATGAGGTAACTGCAGCATTAACTGCAACTGTCCAGATGTATTAGACATTGTCCTTTGATCAACAAACAATGGAATAACCTTTAAAAAATTGCTGCAGATACTTATTACATCATTATTTTCCAATGATGCCAATTTTATTGCACTGTACACGTGTAAGCTTGTAGTTCATATTTATTTAGGATAATACAAAATGGCGCATAGATTATATAGATTGCTTAATAAACCCAGAGGTACATGATCATACAGCCAGGTGGTTTATTTAATCATGTAATACACCAATAAAGTGCTGCTGGCTCTTGAAAAATCAAGCAAGTTAATTATAAGCAAGGTTGCTGGCAGGAAGAATAACCGAGAACATTGTCCTTAGTTCTCAATCACAAGGCCTCAGGGAGAAGGAGCACATGTCCCCGGCCCTGTAGCATTTTAGCAGTGACCCTGTTTATAACTCAGTTTACATTGAAAAAGACAAAAACAGATACTATGATGATGTGGGTGATGATGTGAGGAACACTGAATAAAAGGATTTACAGTGGTGGCATATTTTGTAAATCGAAAGAATAAATAATTGTGAAAAAAAAAAAGTTTTGGCCTGAACCGTCTAGAGGATCAACATAAAATCTGCTTTGTTTTCTGATGGTTCATGATTTTTAAAATTCTGGTTAGAAAACACTGTATGATAGTAAAATAAAAATGTGACAACTGGACACACTACTGATTTATTACTTTAATAAGGTATTGCTTGTTTAAGGTAAATCAATGGATTGTATTCACAATATACATACTGTAATAAATGTTGTCAGATAATAAAGCTCTGCATATTTATTAAAGCTTCTTAAGAAATGTTGCTGTTGACATTTTTTTTTTTTTTTTTTGAACAATGAGCAGAGAGAGAGAGTGAAAGTAAAACAATGACTTTGCAAATGACTGTGTAAAACACTAAAAAAAGCATAGGCATAGTTCACCCAAATGAAAATCATGTCATCGTTTATTCACCCTCAATGTGTTCCAAACTGATATGAATTTATTTTTTCTGCCAAACACAAAATAAGATATTTTGAAGAATATGGCTAACCAAAAAGTTGATAGTCCCCATTCATTTCCATGGTATTTTTTTCCATATTATAGAAGTCAATGAGGTCGATTAACTGGTTATCAATATTTTTCAAAATATCTTCTTTTGTGTCCAGCAGAAGAATGAAATTCATAGAGCTTTGGAACAACTTGAAGGTGGATAAATGATAACAGATTTTTTGGTTGAACTAACCCTTTAGACGTTAAAGTTTACAAAGTAAATGTAATGGGCGTTGGAGCTAGTGCCAGCTAATAGACAGTATGACAATGCAAAATTTTAACCTTGACGATGACAAGTGAATGTAAAAGTAGTGACTTCTGACCTACTAGCAACAACCCCATTTGCTTTTCCTCATTCACATCATTGATGTCCTTAATATGTAAAGTGAGAGAGCGAGAGAAAGCTCGCACAAAAACAACTGCAATGTTTAAATTATTATTATTATTAACAAAATAAATAAGTAAAAGGACGTGTTCTGCATAAGTAATTTAATGGTTAGCCGTTATGGTTGTAAAAATCATTATTTATCATATAAAAATACTATTTGATTCGTTCCCCTGTTAGAAGAGCTTTCTGTTTTTGTTGACTTCGGTGTTGCCCCAACCCTAACCTTTGATCAAATACAACGGCAGACACTTTTGTCTTGCCAAGGTTAATTTCAAGGCCAGCCAAATACACCCAATTAAATAATGTGTACACTAACACAATGGTCAAACGTTGCTGAAAACAGCGAATAAACGTGACCTTCATATAAGAAGAAAAGGAAAAAACAAAAGAAGAAAACAAACAACGCATTTAATAAAAACCAAACGCTGAACGAAAGCCGTAATTGAACAAACACTTCATTACGCCTCTTAAATTTTGCCCTGTCATGATTACAAAAGCACATTCAAACCGATAGGTTTCTACAGCAGTTCGCTGTTACCTTAGCCACACCATCGACAGCGCACAATACAGTACCGGGAAAGGATTGCTGAGTCATAACATGACGTCACCGCCTCGACACAGTCACGTGTACTCAGTCCAAGCAAAGTGCCTGTGAGCGAGGAAGGGATTGACATAGCTCGCGCACTCCGATCAAATATCAGCCGCTCGCAATTCGACACCGTTTTATTCCGTTTTAGTCGAGGAGGCTTGAAACCGTAGCCCGCACTTGACTCGGAACCGCAAAGAAGCGAAGAGCGAATATATCCGTGTCTCAAACGAATCATATAAGGCCTAACGTGTGCGATCGCGAACATTAAATTGTCTTTAGTATTGCACGTGAACTGAGATACGCGGTGCGCGGTGCTGGAGGAGAAGCTGAAGTCCAAGTCCATAACAATAAGCGAGGGATCGTAGGTTTGTGCTATGGGCTTACTGTCACAAGGGTCACCGCTTAACTGGGAAGAGACCAAGAAACATGCTGACCACGTTAGAAAGCACGGCATCCTTCAGTTCCTCAACATCTACAATAAGGTCAAAGATCGACAGAAGGATGTGCTGAAGTGGGGAGACGAGGTGAGGCGCTTTTTCATCTTCTTAAATGCATGCTGTCTTTGCGTATGATGGAGAAACACGTGGTTACGTTTTCGGAGGCAGCATGCAATGATGCAATGGACCGAATTCGGATGCTGCTTATGAGCAGGTGCACCGGTTCAGCTCACTTTGTGTTATGCATGCTCTCTACTTTGTGCATTGACACTTATGGACAGACACACGTGACTGCATGTATGATCCCTAAAATCCTTGTGATCTACAGGCTAATGCTTGCAATCTCGAAATTCGTTTTGTGGACAAATGCAGTTCGTTATTTTTCAACTCAAACTTCACGCTTTTTCCATCTGCCATTCGATAGTTGAAGGGAAAGCGGCCAACGAGTGTCCAGCCTACACAAGACCACCTTCAGTGATGTTTAAAAACGATCCCAGGGTGAGCCTGGTTAAGGCAGTGCACAGTGGAAGCTCAAATAAAAGTTTAGTTTGATTTGACTAGACATTCTCCCCTTATTCCAAAATGTGGAAAATCACAGTATGAGCGGGTGTGTCCAGACTTTCCACTGATAATAGGGTATGTATGATGTATGCCCAGACATGTAAAGATCTGCCCTCTGCCAGGGATATCTTGTGATGATATCTACAAAATCCAGTTTCCTTTGGATGGGCTCGCAGTTCGTCATCCTTTAGTGAGCTCTTGCTTTTTTTAAAATCTTTTTACCTCTATGCAAACAACGGTGCCTAAACATGTTTTTGTGTATAAACTTGCAGTTCATGTAGGATCAACAGGCTAATGTCAGTTTCTAAAACCTCCTTTTGAAATGGCTTTTCATTTCATTACCTTTGCTCGGCAAGAAGACGTCAGTGGATTAATGATAAAAACCTGCTGGAATGTTGTTGGTTTAGGTAAATCCTTTGTTCCGCATTAGTGGGTTTAAAAGAAAAAAGAATGGAATGGCATCGGTCTAGAAATGTCTCACTGCGATTTCACTTTCATAATGAATGTTTGGAGAAAAAAGAATACTGTGCTTTGTCATTGTTGAGTTTGCAAGGCAAATTCACTCAACACAAAATATGCATAATACCTCCATGAAAGCAACAGTGCTCATAGAAACTATTTTTACCTGTGGATAATATTTGTGGCTTTGTCGGTAACGTGACACACTGTGTCTGAAACTTCTTGCAGGTGGAGTACATGTTGGTGGAAATGGATGACAGCAATGAGAAAGTCCGCCTGGTTCTGAACGGGAAGGATGTTTTGGAAACCCTTCAGGAAAAGGGTGAAAAGATCGACCCCAAGTTAGTAACCGTTCTGTGGGGTCTTATTGGGCATCACAAAAATGGATTCAAAGTTCTAAAACCAGGCCTGATTTATCCATAGAACGTGCATGTTTGGTTAACATTTTCAATGTTTTGCTACTGGGTAGCTAAAAAACTTAATGACTTTAAAAACAGCAGGTTTAGCTGCAACTGTGCTTAAAAAAAGCCAGACAAAAAGGGGAATGCGCTTTTGCAAGAAATCCACAAATGTATTCTAAAACTTCTGGCCTTTATTGCACCCATTGTTGATTTATTTGTAAACCTGGTGACCTGAACATAGCTCGTTTGTCGTTTTGTACACTTTAACCTCCTACAGGGCTGTAATTTGTTGCAGCCAATCCCTTTTTTATGCATGCGTCTAATCAGTCAACGAGATTGATCGTATCTTTTGAACTTGTACTTCTTGTATTTTTTTCAATGACTGTCTCATAAGAAACAGTTGATTTTTTTTTTTTTTTTTGAAGTTGAGAGAGAAATGGCCCTTTATTTTTTTTATCTAAAGCTGTTCAGACAAGCTCATCTGAGGCCAAGTGCCACTGATGTTGTATAGCTGTTGGAGCTCAGTGGAAATAGCAGCATGCAATGGGAAATGAGAGCGCCGTGGCATTCCTCATTACTGCCTCTCTACTGCACATACTGAAGAGCGTATCGCCCCGTCCCAGCACAGGACAATCTGAGATGCCATCTATTAAAACTATTGCATCAGCAGTAGACTGATACTGTATATTGGCCAGACTGCTATTTCCTCATTTTAACATGCTTTTTTGAAATAGAGTTCATTTCCTATGTCATTTCCAAACTTTAGAATCCAAAGTCTACCAATAGCCTTGTCAAAGTATAATAATGTCGAGAAATCCACAGTATATTTGAAGAGTTTATTTGCAAAAACAGAAACTCAGTTTTTTTTTTTTTTGTTTTTTTTTTTTATTTAAAAAAATCATGTTTTGTTATTGTTTTATGAAGTTAGCTGTATTTTTTAGTTATTTTAACTTAATAAAAAAACCCAACTGCAGTTTGATTAAGATTGCAAAATAAAAAAACATGATTTTTGAACATTGTTAAAAATGGAGTTATCTGTTTTTGCAAATGAACTCCTCATGCTTAAAATGAAGATTCTCTTCAGTGTATATGTGATTTGTTTTAATTATATTAGCCTAAATGGCCATTGGCTCCACTGTTCTTTATTTATCATTGTCAGTCATTTAAAAAAAAAAACATGTCTGTTGACCATTAGTCTAACAAAAAGTTTTCTATATGTCCCTTTGGATGATGAGACAATATATTGATCTTTATATATTCTTAGTAGTTGATTGTCAACCTTGCACATTTGCAGCCACCCCACCCTGTGGAGGCCGGAGTACGGCAGCTACATGATCGAAGGAACCCCTGGGCAGCCGTACGGAGGGACCATGTCGGAGTTTAATACGGTAGAAGACAACATGGGAAAGCGGAGGAGGGAAGCCGCATCTGTGCTTAATAAGAATGAGACTCTTCTCACAGTTACATCATTTCCCAGGTAGTTATATCATCATTCAGTAAACTGTAGCCAGTACTTAGCTGTAATCCAGTAATAATATCCATATCAAGCCAAAGTTGTGTAAGGACTGTAAGCAAATGTCCATTAAAGATGTCTTTGCATTTAGATTCAGGGTTTAGAGATGCAGCGACCAGATTGTAACCAGATCTTTTTCCCTACATCTTCCTGATGCTATCGTCTTAGTGGGTGACCTTTTGCACTTTAATAAAGTATTTAATTTACAGAAAACATCCGCCAGTCACGTAACTGTTTACAGTAGTAAATGATGCATTTCTGTGGACAAAACAGATCTGAAATAGTGAGCTGCGGCAGGAAATGACCCAAGTTATCCAAAACATGAGAGGGCTTGAAACAAACGTAAGCATGTTGTTGAACGTGGCTTACCATGTCAAGTGCTGTGGGCAGATGTGTGTGCTGTTCTTCAGTGCAAAACTCGGATTTTATGGTTATAAATTTATCTGTAAATTTGAGAAAATTCTGCAAGTATTTCCATTTTGCAAGGTTTGCCCTGAAAGCCAGCAAGTCTCCGTTTATCATCACAAACTTCACTGAACAAGTGCCGGTGTGCAAATGCACTTCAAACAGAGCGTATTAAAAAGGGACATGCTACATGTAGCATTTTAAACACCTTCAGGTGATTGAATTTGGATGAGAGAAGTAACTGTAAAGTGACTATTGTAATAGGGTATAAATATAATTATAACATAGAGGTACATTTTACCAATTAATAATTTTCTGGCTTTCGTTTTTCCACCCATTTATCATTTTAAATTGAGTGTTTTTTTTTTTTGTTTGTTTGTTTTGTTTAAATGATTTAATCTTTTAAAATGCAGTGTCCGTGTCTGTTTGTTAATTATCATAATGATTAAAATATCAATTAACAAAATAAGCATTACTTACTGACCTACATTTTTGCTGTATTATGACATAAACAGTTATATAAAAGACTTTGAAAGTGGTGTAAGTGGTTATAAGGCCTGCTTCTAGTATCTAGATTGCATGCTTGGCATGTTTGTTTATTTTTCTTGTGTAAATGGAATGGAATGTAAATTCCAATGGAACCCAATGAATGATCGAATGAACAACACCAACCAGTTTTAGGGCTGCTTCTGAAGAAGTTCTTATGTAAGTGACTCAGTTACTTAAATCAAAGTACAGCCCCCAATTTAGTCATGGCACAGTTCTTCTTTTTATTTCTTCTTTTTTTGTCCTTTGCTCTGGGGCAAAAAGATTATAATGCATTATTATGAGTTAGCGGTTCCAAACTACCAAAATTAACTTCAAAATTAACTTATGTCCAGATTTTGTTTACATCACAACCATTCGTTCTTTGATTTTTGCTGGAAGTAAATCATGCTTTTAGAGTTTAAGAAATATTACAGTATTCTAAACATATTAACTGTTACAAAAAAAAAAAAAAAAAAATCAAACATTTGCTCTTATGCATGAGTTGGGTGTGCTGTATGTTTGTAGATAACATTCACCCTTTACCCCCAAACACTTTAATGACTGATAAAAGATGCAGGCTTATATTTGCCTTTCCGTGCTATTAAGTCATTTGTAGAGTTTGCAGTGTCATATGCAAATGTGTGCAGTTCTGAATTGCAGTGCATGGTTATAACTTCCTTTTGTGTTTTGTGTGTTTTAGGTTAGGCTGCCCAGGCTTCACTCAGCCAGAATACAAACCCACACCTGTTGAAAAAGGGGTGTCCAAATCGCTTTTCTTCCCCGATGAGGCCATCAACAGACACCCTAGATTCAGGTGAGAGATCATGTGTCCTGTGCCACTGGCGCTTGTGAAGCGGTGACCTGTCCAGATTAGTTTCAGGTCCTGAATCTAACGAGATTGTCTCTGATTTCATGTCGAAATGGGACGTTGTGAGTTTACAAGTTTTACGTCGCAACTAAAAGTGTTTGAAGTGACATCTGAGGCAAACAATGTGAAGTTGTTTGCGTAAGCTAGAGCTTAGAGGCATTACAAGGGGATTATGGCAAACCCAGTTCAACAGACAATGATCGTTCACATACCAGTAGCCAAGAGTATTTTACAAAGTGCTGTTCATCTGGTAGTTCTATTATGGTCACTCATATTTATAGTAAGTTAAGGATTTCAGCAAACTCTAAGCATGCAGTTCATAATGTTTCTAAATATTTAATGCAGTTGAATAAGGTATGGATCTTTTAGATAATGCATCACTAACGGATCTCATTTGTTAATGTGTTACAGCACTCTGACCAGAAACATACGCCACCGGAGGGGAGAAAAGGTGGTGATAAATGTACCAAGTAAGTGTTTTGAATAGTTTTTTGTAAATGATAGAATTCTGTTTCTGTTGTTGAAAATCAATCTTGCTCTGGAAATAAAATAAACAGAGTATGTCTGGTTTCATGTAAACTAATCCTAATGTGAGTAAATGAGTTTATATTATGACCCAGAAATCTGAGCACAACCCAGTGGATACACTGGAGAAGTTCCCAACGTATTATTCAGTAATGCTACATGTGTCCTAACCAGATGCAACACTATAGCTATGTTTCCATCACCCTGTATCAGATGGAAACACCACATTTAGAATAAAAATCCCTTAATTCGCAAAAAAGTTTATACGCTCGCTTGGTGTGTTTTTTGACTCGTGTGAAAAAGGGTTAATGCGAATAATGGGAGATGGAAACGTATTTGCCGAATCAATTCCTCCATATGCATCCAAAAAGTGCGCTATGGGACAGCAAAACCCATCTAACCAGTGGACCGATCTTGTTCCACAGCATCTGAAATGTTGTCATTGTCATTCTGCAATGCCTGAGCAAAGTCTGTCCTCAAAGTATTTCTGTATAATTGCCTCCCAGAACTCACACGACTGCGTTCCCAAACAGCAGGCATCCACCATTGAAATAAATGATCACATTTATTGTGTTTCATCTGCTCGCTTTGAGGTGCATGTAATTTATTATATATGAAAATTACTATATTCAGTGGCTTCTCCTACTTTTCTTAGTAATATATAGTGTCAGTTTATCGGGAGGTGATGATTTTGTTCTCCTTGACTTGTTGGATGTAAACAGTGCTTATTTGCAAATGTTTTATGCCATATTCCAATTTTTGTGCACAAGTTAAATTCGCAACTTTAGATGGAAACCCGGCCTGTGAGATTCTATATACGCAAAGCTGCTATGTGATGTGATGCATTCACAGTCGATGAGAACATGATGTTTATGTATTGATTTTGGGGAAAAAAAGCTCTGATTGGGGGACATCTGGCAACCACAGCCATTAAAGCTTGTGGATGCTTATCAATCCAAGATAATGCAAATGGCAAAGTAAAATGAAACATTTTCAGGGTAATTAACCAGCAGGTAAATATTGCAAACCATTATGCTTAATATGTCAAGATAAGCTAGGATTGTGGTTAGTGTTAAAATATGATTCATCGGGCAGCCCTGTCTGAACTGAATAAACATTGAATAATTGTCTTTTAGAGCTGCTTTAGAGTAGAGTCTGAACTGTCTCCACAGTCGAGTTTCCATATTTGTTTCTGATGTTTTCTTGTTTAATAATTGCTGTGACACAGTCTGTGTTGTATAAAGCGCTATAAAAATTAAGATGACTTGACTGTTGTTACCAGTTCTCATTTCTCGCAGAACAGGATTTTGAACAAATGAGATATGACAGTGGGTGGTGCTGCCCAGTGATATGCTGTAAAAGTGAAATCAAATGACATGGGGAATGGTGCTGTTTATATTGCAGCAAGTTAAGATTTATGTGGAAGGAGGTGTTTTTACTCTGAAAAATGCCAGATTTGTTTTGTTTTAGCAGGTGATTATTAAAAACAAAAATCAAGATGTATTTGTTATGTTTCAGTCGCTTCTCTTTTGACTTCTGTGTCATGAACAGTTTTTAAAGATGAAAACACCCCATCTCCTTTCGTGGAGACGTTCCCAGAGGATGATGGAGAAGCTGCCCGGGGAGCCCTGCCTGATCACATCTACATGGATGCCATGGGCTTTGGCATGGGAAACTGTTGCCTGCAGGTAAAATGATTTTTACTCCCAGAAACCTGATCATTGTTGCCTCTTATTGATTTGCTTTGAGGAGATTTGGGTCAAGTGGTTGACACTGGATCGATGTTGTCCACCACTGCCATTGCAGGTGACCTTCCAGGCTTGCAGCATCAGAGAGGCACGCTACCTTTACGACCAGCTGGCCACTTTCTGTCCCATAGTGGTAAGAGAACACGGGTTACAGGAATTGTTACAACACAACAGGCTGTTCTTGTAAAAAGTGATAATTACTCACTGTGTGTTTACACTGTTATATAAACTGTATATAAATGTGTGTCGATGATTGTTGCAGGCAGTACACTACCTCATACAAGAAAAGAAAATTGACAAAGAATAACATTTGGCTTTAAAATCCCAAACTAAGAGAATTGTCTAACCATGTCTAGCTTTTAAAGAGCATCTTCTAACTTAGTTGAAAATTGACCAGATTTACCACACATGAAGTAATGTATAACCCACATCTTTTCACAATCCTGTGTAGTTAACAGTTGTACAACCATGCTTTCAGATGTTTTCAGAAATGTTTTTAATTCTTAGTGTTGCTGTTTGTGTTTGCGCAGATGGCTCTCAGCGCTGCCTCACCGTTCTATCGGGGGTTCGTGTCAGACATTGATTGCCGTTGGGGTGTGATCTCGGCGTCTGTGGATGACAGAACACGAGAGGAGAGGGGCCTGGAGGTGAGAACAGGATCCTGTCTTACAGTAATATAGTAATAGTTTTCCTCAAATGGACCTAGCCTGGGTTCCTGGTGCAATGTCTGGGCCAAGTTATGGAACAAAGAATGCAGTGTTTTTGGCCCCAATCTCCTCCCTTAATTATATAAATAATTGTATAATTATAGGCTACCCACATCCAAACAATAGACGCTCCCAATTCAGTAAATGATTACAGGCGTCCCAGTGAATCATACAAGGAGTAATTGACAGCCTCTGTTAATAATTTTAAAAGAAAATTAATCTTGTCTGATTAGTGCTTTTTTTTTTTTGTAATACCACCACACTTAAGATAATGTCTGATGTTTTTTTGTTTTTTAAATGTGTAAAAGGAAAAATAGGTCAAAAATTGGCAAAGAAAACAACAAATAACAACTTTATTTAACAATTTGTCTCCTCTGCGTCACCCTAGTGTCCCCTGAACACAAACAGTTTTATGTCAGTTGCGAAGTTATTTACACTTTGTTTTGAACGAAAACAATGTATCCGTGAGTTGCGGCTGACGCAGAACACCATAGCTGTGTCTCATTACGAAGGATGCACCCTTCGGAGGCTACATTCGAAGGCTACATACGTCATAGAGGCTGTCTCATTTCAGAAAAGCAAGTAGGACACTCCAAATGCGACCTTCGAATGCGTCCCTATTTCACAGGAATTCGGAGGATGCATGCGGTGTATCTTTCGCTGCTACAGATAACCCACAATTCGTTTATTTGAAAGTAAATTGCGATGCCGGCAGATGTAAACACAAGCGACGATGTGGTGTTTAAATATAAAAAGTAAAACTAATACATTTTTGTCCTCCTTTTTTCTTTTCCTTTTTCTGTAACAGATGTCAGTTGTACTTATGCTGCAGCTCCTCAAATATGCAATAAAATAAAACAAGTAAAAAACAGTTTCTTTTCAAATTACTTTCCAAGTTTAGAAATAAATTTCCTTTATTTAGTGTTAGAGCGCAACTAGGCGGCCGTGGCGTGACACAACAATTGTCGAGTCCAGTGTAGACTGTTAGTGTGTTGTCATAGCAACGTGATGCTTCCTTTTTCCTTTTCTGTCCGTCCTACGAAGGCCGTCTCATTTAATTCTAGGCTTGAGGACACTCCGCATACGCATCCTACAGAGTATCCTACAGAGGGCGTCCTTCGAAATGAGACACAGCTCATATGCTGTTTGCATTGGACAAGCGCTCTTAATTACAACTGCTCTTAAACTGGGTGTGTGACGGGTATGGCTGAGAAAAAGGGTTTGGCCGAGGGAAAAATTTTCAGTCAAAAGATTTTTTTTTTTTTTTTTTTTTTTGCTTTAACTCCTGAGATTAGGGGAGAGCGGGGTAAGTTGTCACACTTTTCACACTGACTAACTTTTACTGAGCACCATACATCACAACGTAATAAATGTTTCACCAAATGAAAGAAGGAAGTTTCGGGCACATATGATGTATTCATTACATTTTCATATCTTATCTCATTACGGAGTTGTAGACTGTTGAATGGAGAATGTGCACTTGTGACAATTTGCCCCATCGGCAGGTAAGTTGTCACACTAGATTATCTTAAAATAAGAA